>PVKA01019793.1:0-41412 GCA_004027165.1 Ctenomys sociabilis
AAAGGCCTGAGTTCAATCCCCAGTTCCGCCAAAAAAAAAAAAAAATTTTAGCCGGGCGTGGTGGCGCACGCCTGTAATCCCAGCACTCGGGAGGCTGAGGCAGGAGGATTGTTGTGAGTTCGAGACCAGCCTGAGCTACAAAGTGAGCTTAAGGACAGCCTGAACTGCATAGTGAGACCCTGTCTCAAAAAGACAAAAAAAAAAAAAAAAAAAGAGTAGTTCTTTGGCTTTTTGGGGTAGTACTGGGATTGAACCCAGAGCCATTGCACTAAACTACATATTCAGCCTGAGTTTTTAAAAAAATTCTTTTTAAAGACCATGTCTTACTAACTTGCCCAGGCTAGGCTTGAATTCCTCTCCTGCCTCAGCCTCCAAGAGTGTTGGGATTGATGACAGGTGTATACCACCATGTTCACTTGCCAGAATAGATTTTTAAGTAAGTATTGCTAGAATAACAAGATACCCATAAAACAATGAAACTGGATCTCTATATTATATCATAAGCAAAACTATTAATGGATCAAAGAACTTAAAATAGATCAAAGTTCTTAATAGGAAAACAGGAATTTATAAGTCTTCATTATATTAAAATTCGCAATGGTTCTTATACCCAATACCCAAAGCACATGAAACAAAGAAAAAAAAAAAAAATACATAAACTGGACTTCCTCACAATTTAAAAGCTGAGCTTCAAAAGACACAAGAAAGTGAAAAGATAACTTACAGAAGTGGAAAAAAATACTTTCCAATTAAAATATAGACAAAGCTGGGCATGGTGGCATATGCCTGTAATCCCAGCACTCGGGAAGCTGAGGCAGGAGGATTGTTGTGAGTTCGAGACCAGCCTGAGCTACAAAGTGAGCTTAAGGCCAGCCTGAACTGCATAGTGAGACCCTGTCTCAAAAAGACAAAAGAAAAAAAAAAAAAAAAAAAAAAAAAAAAAAAAAAAAAAGAAATAAAATATAGACAAGAACCAGGGAGATAGCTCAGTGGTTTAAGTGCCTGCCTCACAAGTGCAAGTAAGTTAAATCCCCAATACTGCATGGCTTGCCAGCCTGCCACAAAAACCAGGTGTGATGGTGCACGGCTTTAATCCTGGTGTTAGGGAAGCTGAGACAGGAGAATCGCTATGAGCCCAAGCTGCATAGTGAGACCAGGTACCAAATAAAATAAATAAACTTTCTCCAAAGACAAGGAAAAAAGTCAGTAAACATATAGAGATGCTCAACATTTAATTACCAGGAAAATGCAAATAAAAACCACAATGAGCTACAACTTTATTTATTTATTTTTGGTAGAACCGGGGATTAAACTCAGGCCCTTGCACTTGCCAGGGAAATGCTTATCCCACTGAGCCATCTTCCCAGCCCCAAGCTACAACTTTGTACCTACTGATATTCATTGACTATGAACAAAAAAGTAAAAGAAATTTCAGTGAGATGTGGAGAAACTGGTTATTTTGTCAGTGTCAGGACTGCAAATGGTGCTGGCCCTAGAGAAAACAGTCTAGTAATTCCTGAAAAAGACCACATGGCATGTGTCCATATATATGAAGTACCAAAATAGGCAACACTTTATTTCTATAGAGACAAAAGAAGACTAGTGATTGCCCAGGGTGGGAGAAAGAAGGAATCAGAGGATGAAAAAATGTTCTAAAATTATTGGGGAGATGATTATACAACTCTGTATACTAAAAACTACCATAAGTATAGTAAAAACCACCAAATTATACAATGCAAGTATGAGTTATCACCATAAAGTTACACAATACAATATCTAAGGATTGAATCTAGAGCCTCACAAGTGAGTCAGCATTACTCTACACTTTCCACCCCCAAAACAGTTAACTCCTAATGCTTCCTTTACATTTTCTGTCTTGAGAAAATACTACTTCGTATGGTTTGAGGAGAACCAGGTAAAGTTTGATATATAATAGTCATTTCAAAAGTGAAGGCAATATACAAAGTAGTCTTTTAGTTTAAGATAAACCCAATGGGTCTTGAGTGAAATATAATATTAAGAAACCTCAGACTCAAACATGGTGGGTGACACCTGCTTGAAATTCCAGCTACTTGGCAGGCTAAGGCAAGAGGATCTTGAGTTTGAGATCAGCCTGGACAACTTAGTAAGATCTCATCTTTAAAAAAGAACAGCTTTTCAAAGGAAAAAAAGAAACCTCAATTATTCTATTTTAAAAAGTATCCTAAATTTAGTTATTAGAATTTTGCACACTAGGTATAATGACACAGATCTGTAATCCCAGCACTTACCAGCACTCAGGAGACTAAGAAGGATCACTGAGTTCAAGACCAACCTGGCCTACATCCTGTCTCAAAAAACCAAAATCAGGGGCTGGGGAGATGGCTCAGTGGAATAAGTGCTTCCCTGGCAAGCGAAAGGGTCTGAGTTCAAATCCCCAGTACCAAAAAAAAAAAAGACATATGGGGTCAGGGAGATGGCTCAGTGGAATAAGCACTTCCCTGCCAAGTGCAAAGGCCTGAGTTCAATCCCTGGTTCCGCCGAAATAAAACCAAAATCAAAGGAAAAAAATTCTCAAATAATTACACACAGTTCTTCAAAAGTTATAAATTTATTTCATAATATTTGACCATTAAAAAGAACAGCCATAGTGTTAGAGTAATAGTCTGAATAAAACAGCATGATATTTTACAACACAGTACAATAGTTATTCATGTAAAATGCTTTTATTAGAATACATAGTAGGTAGCATTATTTTATTTCTTTTGTGTCTACAATTTAAAATTCATAAACCAGATCAATTAATAGTATTGGAAGGAAAGGATTTGTATCCCTCTCTTCATAATGGTAAATTCTAAGTCAGTACCTGAGAAATGGCACTATCGGAACCACCTGGGTGAGACTCATCAGGAAGGCCAATAGAACTGTGAGCAGTCAGTGAACCACTCCCTCCCAGAAATTCATCTCCTCGAACAGAATGGATGAGATCATTCAAATACTTGTAATAAAGATTACTGGACAAAAAGCCAGGCAAAAAGACCTGAAAGAGAAAAGACATTATTTGAAAGTTAAAAATCAATATTTTCTTAAAAATCAATGTTTTAAGTAAACAAATCTTACCAGTTAACACATTTGCACTTCTTATTACATTGTTATCACCCCTTTGTATACATTTTACATTGTAACTAAAATTGCAATAGACATAATATTGTTGGGGTTTTCCATTAATATCCTCACTGGTCATGAAAATTATATAGACTTGATATTTATATTCCTTGTGAGCAAGAAATAGTCCAGAGTAGATATAATTTGAAACTTTTTCTGGTTTGTGATAAATGGCAAAGCCTTTGTAAATATATTGATTTTTGCTTCTGAACTGACTTAAGATAAATTATCAAAAGTGTAATTGTTGTTAACCTTAAACACCTGCTTACACAGAGCACAGTGGCCAAGGTTTGATCCTCCATGGAACCCTGTGTGCTGTGCTGGCCCTGCTCAAAGGGTGTGCTGAGCCTGTGATTGAGACTGGGCACGGTAGCATGTGCCTGTAATCCAAGTGCTTTGGAGGCTAAAAAAAAGAATCTCTACAAGTCGGATATAAGTAGTAAGACCCTGTAGACCCTGTACCAAATACATACAAGAAAGAAATAGAAATAAAGAAATTTTTAATGATGCTAAACAAGTTCTCATGTTTATTATTTTTTTCTCTCTCCCTTAGTACCGGGCATTGAATCAAGCTAGGGCTTTCATACAGTGTTATATCTCAGCCATCCATTTTTTTTATTTTGAGGCAAGGTCTTGCTTGGTCCTTTTTAGGTTGCCCAAGGACTCAAACTTTGTGATCATCCCTGCCTATGATTACAGGCATGCGCCCCCAAAGCCAGTTTATTACTTGCATTTTTATTATAAGGTTTTCCTTCATGGCGTTTAGCACAATATAAATATTTACGTCTGTATTTAATTTTTTTGGGGGGCTGGCTCAGACTGCCTTAAGGGGAGTCTGATGCAGCATGTAGAGCTGGTTATTGAACTGTGGTCCCCTGTGCCTGACTGTTTGCTCAAGCAAGCGCTTTAAACAACTAAGCTAATAGGCAAGGCCTCAATTTCTGTATTTAATGTGTACCTGCTTTACAGAATAAGCTCCAGGACTGAAGAAACATTTTTCTGTTTATCACTATAATAGGAATATTAGCACAGAAGTTCTCAAATTATTTGTTACATGAATCATTCATGTCTTCTTCTTTCCCATTTATTCTACAGGAACCTGCTAGTAAAATTAGTATAAGCTCCTTACCTATAAACAGTAAGAACTGTTTTTATATTTTGTTTTTCTTTGTATGTTAATTTTATTACTTAGAAATCATGTTACAGATCTGAACTTTGTGCTTAAAATAGAAGTTTTAATTTTATTTATGTAGAGACAGTGTCTCATGTCACCCGTCTCTCTGGATGGTTAGAATACAGGCAATTTTCCTGCCTCTCTGGATGGTTAGAATACAGACCTATATGACAGTACTAGCAGAAAAATTTAAAACATATAAAAGACTACTATCTCTAGTAACTGCTATGGTTTGTGTCAAGGTGTCCCCCCAAAGCCACATGCAGTCTTGGGGCAGGTGATTTGCATTACAATGTAAGGAGGGAAGAGAAGTTAGATTCTGGAGCTTCTGCTACTCCTTTTGTGTACTTGCTCTTTGCCAACACCTTGAAAGGTTGCCCTTTGCCATGTGCCACTCTGCCTTGGAGCCAGCTGAGTATGGACTGAACCCTCCAGTAACTGAACTAAATAAACCTTTCCTTCCTTCATTTTGGGTGTTGGGTATTTGTTCCAGCAATGAATGAATAACTAAGACAGTAACAGTTAATATTCTTTATGTTTTTAATGATTAGGTTTATATAAACACTTTTTAAAATTCAGTATTTGTGTATAACATTAAGTAAAAAATTTTAATATTTTTGCATCTGAATACACATAACAGGTATTAGCAACCTAAGCTCATGGGCTTATCCTGGGTTCTGTATAATTCTTGGTAAAATATGCTGTAGTTCATCAAAAGAACAAATCATTCAGTAAGTTTAACTTTACTATGCAAAAAAAAAAAGCATTTTACATATATTACCACATCTAAGTCTTCAAAATACTTTTTAAAAAAAAAAATCATTATTTATTTTCTTCTGTATTTTAGGGAAGGGCCTATAGGGTGTTCAAGGTCTCACTACTAGATTGGACTCCTAGTGATTCTCCTGTTTACAGAGTCCCAAGTGCTGGGATTACAGGTGCATGCCACCACTCCTAGTTCAGTGCCCCCCAGGGGCGGGGCCTTCATGTCAGACCCAGGGATCGAACCTCTGGCCCCTGCACCTGCTTGCAGGCATTTGAATCTGCTGAACTATCTGGCTGGCCCTATAATACTTTTGATATCACTCCTACTTTACAAATAAGGAAAATGGCATTAGAGAATTTCAGTAACTGCTGGGTCACTCAGCCTGTAAAGGTGAAATACACACCAAGCCAGACTTAAAGCCTCTGCTCTTAATCACTATGCTGTATTGCTTCAATTTTCCACCATTGTACTATGTTTTGATTATACTGTCTGGGCTTCACTTCACATTGTAGTTTAAAATGTTTACATATCTTGGTTACCTTCTCCATGGTTGTCCAGGCCTGACGTAATGGAGTTATAAAACAGTTTGGGAGTGGTCCACCTTCCCTGCAGATATTGGACTCAATTTCTAATCGTACAACATCATCAAATCCAAGAGGATGCGTGGCTTGGAGGGAGAAGTACCTATAGAAGAAAGAAATCCAAAGTAAGCTCAAATTCCATAGCAAATATAAGCAATTTTTGGAGCCTACAACAAGAAAATTATTATATGGAGCTATGTAGTTGATATAGCTGCAGACCGAGAACCAACAAGCTAGGTGATGACAGCCCTTGATGGAACCTTTATTTACTCCCACTTCCCCAAAGACATCCAGGCCAATTTGCTATCTTCTTTTTCTGCCTTTAAACAATTCTTAGTTCCTCCTTTGCCAACTCTGCTGATGATTAAGAGCTGAGATTCAGCTCCCACCAAGGCAAAGAAACCAACCCATCACACACATTTAATGACACCTATGTTCAGGACTTAGTAGGTAGAAATGAATTTATAAAAGAGTAAGACACAGGCATATCTTCTGAAAAGGGTAGAAAGCATCTGTTAACAGGATACAAAAACATGAATCATAAGCAAAAAATCTGCAGGGAATCAAAGCAAAATGATACCAAAGGTAAAGAGGACAGACCTATTTACACAGAACTACTAGAATTAGCTGATGGAAAGTAAAAAGAATAATTAATGCTAGCTCAAAGATTTCTAACTTGATAAGATCTGGTAAGCCGATTATGAAGTACATAAAAAAGTTACCTTCCAAGTGCTAGCAACTTGCATCTCCCATGTATGACACCCATGTTTGTATGACAGAAAAATAGGCTGATGATGTATGATTGTGACAATGTATATTTAACAAACAAGTAGGATACTTGTTATACAGATAAAACTGACATGAATTTGACAAACTGACAGTGGGAGTGATATGTAACACAGTCATCTTCATTTAAAAGCATCTCCCAAGGTGAAAATGGGATTCAGTAAGAAACGGTCTTTGCTCCAAGTAGTTACCGAGGTCTAGCCAGGAACTTAATACAGCTAGTGCCATTATTTTAGTATATAGAAAATCCTTTTCTAGTTAGCATTTTGTAACAAAAAATGGGTCTCCTATGTTGTTAATAAGTTGGTAAATATTCCTTCACAGTATGAATTTTCAGGGACCCCATTACTTCTAACTTTAGACTCTTACTATTTCAATAGCTATTTAACAAGGTTTCTTATACAATATCTTCCATTAATGTATTATACTAGAATGAACTCTGGAGGGAATATTAAGAATTATATTCCAATCCAAGTTTTGTCACTGACTTACATGTTCTATGACTTTGAGAATATCATACTCTCTCTAATGCCTTGATTTCATTATTTGCAGAATGGGAAAATCAGACTGACTCTCTAACTGCCTATTCATCACAATTACCTGGAATACTGTCTAAAAATAAAAGGTTCTGGGGTTGGAGAGATAGCTCAGTGGTCTAAGTGCCTGCCTGGCAAGCGCAAAGTCCCAAGTTTGATTCCTGGTATCACATGCCATGCTGGCCCAAGAACATCAGGTGCACTGTGCCAGCCCTGTAACTGGGAATGGTAGTGCATGCCTATAATCCCAGAGCTGGAAAGGCAAAAGGATCACTACAAGTCTGAACTGTGTTGTGAGACCTTGTATCAATTAAATAAATACATATTTTTTTTAAAAAAAGATTCGAAGTCTTATCCCAAACCTGTTGAATCAGAATCTCTTAGAGGATTGGAAACCTATTGTTAACATGCTCCCAGATGACTTGCACAGACAGTCCAGTATAAACCTGCAGACTGATGTTTAGGAACCACTGACCTAGACATTCTTGGCTCTTTCCCAACCTTAACATCTCTCAGAGTTGTTTCTCTATATCCTCAAATTATGCACTTAGTGCTTGCTTGTAGATATGAATAATAAATTATAAAGAAAACTTTAACAAAAGGAACACTACCACTACAGTCTTATAATTCACCAGTGCAGATGTTTCCACTTTTGTTCACTTGCAAAATTATTCCAATCTCTCATTTTCAGTGAAAATTAATGAGAAAATGACTTCATTAATTCTTATTAATGAAAATTAATGAGAAATTGACTAACTCGGAGGCAGAGTACATACTCAAGTGTTAGTGAAATCCTAGGTTAAGTCTCAAAGCCAAAACAATAAAATTACTCATCAAGAAATGTGACTGAGCAGATGTGCACCATAAAGTATGATATATCCAAGTAAAGATACTGAAGGTCCTTTGCAATCTATTAAATCAGTCAGGTTCCTCATCCTTTAGCTTATCTCAACTCAGGTTTCATTTTGTCTCTTTCCTAGATTGAAACCCAAGGTCTCAAGCATATTAAAGGCTTTCTTGCTGAATTATACTCCACCCTCACATTCTAATTTGTTTTTTTTTCTTTGAGACAGAATCTTGCCATATAATTAAGGCTGGACTTGGGTTCCCAGCTGGCCTCAAACTGCCTTCCTAAGTGGGATTACGTGCACCACGATGACTGGTCTCACTCAAATTTCTTTCTTTCTTTCTGTTTTTTTTTTTTTTATTTATTTTTTAAATTTTTGTTTTATTGAAGTACAAATATCAATGAGATACTTTTAAGATACCTTGACAAGATGGATTTGATAAATTAATACATTGCAAACTGTTTTCATAATGTTTTGGTATCACAGAAGGTGTATATATGACATTATACTTACAGACATTATTATACCCTATGTCTCTTATCAGTAAATAAAGAGTGTAGCTCTTTGCGTATCTTATTTTCTATACCTGAATTACATCAAAGATTCAATAATTAATACTTTCTACCTTGATATTTTCCTAGTGGAAATTTCTTGAAAATTATCACTTTCCTAAAAATTTCTAGGACTCTGCTTGCGCTAATATATTTTGCCGAGAATCTTCTTTCTTGCCTTCTATAGCTGGAAAATTCAATTCATTCTTTGAGATCCAAGTAAAATCTTCTTGGAAACCCTGCCTGAACGCCACACTGTTACCCCGCTTTTCAAACACAGACCTCTCCCCTCAAAAAAACCACCTCTTTGTTCTAAAGACCTCCTCCCAAAGTTTCATATGCATATGAAAGGCACTTTTATGTTTCTTCATCTGAGCTCTTTGACAGCAGAGACTGAATTTATTCATCTTTATTTCCAAGCTACATAACAAATACCAAAAAAATACAAGCTGAAGGCATCTATCAATAAAACTCACTTGTCATATAAGATCATGGCATCATTCTGTGCCTCCTGTCCATCATACTGGCCCTTTTTTGCAGCAAGCTGAGACTGAAAGTTATCTGCTGCCAACCAGAATTGTAAAATATTCACTGCATCTTCTTTTTCCATGTACTAGGAAGGAAACATACAAAAGGGTAAGACTAGAAATAGATCACTCTCACCAGCTCTAATATACAAATTCAAAGTACTAAAGCATACAGCATAAAGCAAGAAGCAAAAAAAATCCATTTCTTCACCTATACTAGTCAGCAACAATCATTTGAAATAGAAAAGTTTTAAAATGTTCTTTTAGAAGATAAAAATATAACATAAAATGAACAAAATAAAAATATCATAGAATAAAAATATCATAGAAGCCGGGCGTGGTGGCACATGCCTGTAATCCCAGCACTCAGCGAGGCTGAGGCAGGAGGATTGTTGTGAGTTCGAGACCAGCCTGAGCTGCAAAGTGAGCTTAAGGCCAGCCTGAACTATATAGCAAGACCCTATCTCAAGAAAAAAAAAAAAAAAAAAAAAAAAAAAAAAAAAAAAAAAAAAAAAAAAAAAAAAAAATAGAGCTGGTTGTAAACTTTAGTGTACTAAAATAAAAATTATAAGGGGTCGGGGAGATGGCTCAGTGGAATAATCGCTTCCCTGGCAAGCACAAGGGTTTGAGTTCAATCCCTGGTTCTGCCAAAAAAATAAAATAAAATAAAATAAAATAAAATAAAATAAAATAAAATAAAATAAAATAAAAATTATACTAAGACAGCAAAATATCTTAGTGGTCTAAAGCACCTGCTTAGGCAAGCATAGGGACCTTAGTTAGATCACTGGCTCCACATACCACACTAGCCACGCCCCCAGGGTGGGCTGAGCCTGCCACCAAAAAACAACAACAAACAAACAAAAAAACTAAGATTAGTAGTTAGTTCCTTGCTGGTAAACACATAAGGGGTAAGCTAATCACACCAAATCTTTTATATCTAACCATTTCTATCATTCTGTGAAGACATATTAACCTGAACAAATCCTGATTTAAACTCATGGCATAGAAAGGGAGTGAAAATCAACTGAATAAAGTATTCTTACAAAGAGACAGGATCCAAGTATTTAGGTTAATGTTTTGAGATTGGGAATCCTCTCATAGTTAATGTTTTGCAGCAAAATAATTTCATTTGCTGAAGCCTAACATACTATATGCCTCAAAGAGATTAGTATATTGATTTGTCAAAAATGATTCATTAGGTAATTCTATCAAGCAGCTAAAGTAAAACTGAGTAGGAAAATATTTACTTCTTTTCTTTTTCTCTTCAGAAATCTGGTCCCCAATTATGTTACATTATGTGCACAGGAATTAAGTATCAAATTCTATGGTTCAAAAGTAGTTCCAAGTAATTAAAAAGCTATGTTCTAAACAGCAGTTTAATTAGGTTTTTAAAATTAAGTGTTATCTTACATTGAATGTTCATGTTCTCTCTGAGAAATATCCTATAAAAGTACTCTTGCCATTAGAAACAATTTAAAAAAATAATAAATCATTTTAGAAATGATTCATCTCTTCTATTTTTTTTTAAGCACAGGGCCCCAGCACTTACAGTTTGGAAGCTGGGAAGCTCTAGTAGACAAAGTATAAAAGGAAATGTAGAATTTACCTCAGAGAAATAAAAGAGGGCTGACTCACAGAAGAGAATGTCAGCCAGGTAAACAGTTCCACTGGTCAGCACTTCAATCTGGTATTTACAGAAATGGTGACTTCGCAGAAACTCACTAAAGTGCCTGCACGTGGACAAAAGGGAAATTTTGAGGGAATGACCAAGGAAAGAGCTTAACTGGGAAAAACAGACTCTTTCCATACTGTCCCAACTGTAACTTAAAGAGGTCAGGGTTTCCTCACTTCCCATTCTGATGTCCCTGATTCTTTCATGTAAGTGATCTCTCCCACTTCTTAATGACTTTGTAGCTCTCTTCTAATATTTAACACATGCTACCTTATGTTAATATAACCAAAAAAATAAGCCATTTTTTAAAAACACTGTAACTTCCTTCAAGGCAGGAATTACACTGTGTCCTGCACAAAAGTTAATAAATACTGAATGTAAGAATGAAAACATATATACATGTTTAAGAATATGTAGCACTAACAGTCATCTAAAAAACTCTGGAGGCAGTTTCAACAAATCCACATGGATTTAGTTACATAGCATACAATGAACTACAAAGCACATCCATCTGAAGATATGCATTTTTAAACTATTTCTAACAGATACTCAGGCCTCAATTATATACAAATGACTTTAAAACTAAAAAATTCTTTTAGCTTAGCTACTACTAACATTAAAAATGAAAACTATTTTATCTTTAATAGAATTTACATAATCTATATGTAAAAGAAATTATTAACCAAGAATCTCAGAACATGCTTTTATGACTGTATAAATAAAACTACAAATTATTTTAATCCTCAAACATACTTTTTTTGTTAAGTCCAGGCCTAACACTGAACCCAAACTACCAAGAAGCAAAATGTGAAAACATTAAAACTCACTTACTCTTGCTCCATTGCATTAAAGACTATGGCCTGTGCCAAAACAAAACAATTTGGATCCACCTGTCCATCTTCTCCACAAATCTTTGCTGTAAAAGACAGGAAATAGTTATGATTCTATTAACTCCAAACTAGTCATTTGTGACTCAAAGGGGAAAATAATAGGGAGGGCAGATAAATGAACTGAAAGCAACTGAAAAATTTAACAGCATAAAATTAATTCCATCATAATACTCCAAAAAATACACCAACAAAAATGTAGTACATAGACAGTTAAAAGATTTATCAAAAACTTACAAACTAATGAGAAATATCCCACAAGAAAAATAAGCAAAGGACATGACAGATAACTCACAAAAAAACAAACAAAATATGGAGATAGAAGGCCAAGGAGATAGTTCAGCAGCATAAGTGCCTGCTTGGCAAGTGTAAGGTCCTGAGTTCAATCCCTGGTACCAGAAAAAAAAAACTATGAAGATAGAGATGATCACCAGTAATCAAGTAAGTTACAGTTCAAATAAGGAAGCATTATAGTCTTTGTGCAGTAAATTGGCACAAAATTATTTTAATATATTTGTGTAATTATTTAACAATACATATATATTCTAGTGTAAGGGTATAGGGAAAATGACACAAATGTTGCTGAGAGTATAAACTGGTATATCTTCCTCTGTAGGGCAGTTTGACATTTTCTAACAAAGTTTTAAAAATGAACATAATCTTTCAATGATTCTACTTCAAGCACTGTGAACTAAAGAATTATTAATTTATGAAAAGATTTATTGGTTAAAAGAGGTTAATTACAATATTACTGGTTGGGCTGGTGGTATAGCTCAGACGTATGGCCAGGTACTCGAGTGAGGCATTGGGTTCAGTCCCAGCACCACCCCCCAACCAGAAATAGAAAACTTAAAACATAAATGTGGTAAAACAAGACATTGCCTAAACAAATTATAGCAACCAATAAACTGTTTAAATTAGCTGTCAAATGTTGTGAGTAAAAAAAAAAAAAAAAAAAAAACCCACACAACTCTGATGTTTCACTCCAAATTCATGACTTTAAAGAAACTTAAGCCGGGCATGGTGGCGCATGCCTGTAATCCCAGCACTCGGGAGGCTGAGGCAGGAGGATTGTCATGACTTCGAGATCAGCCTGAGCTACAAAGTGAGCTTAAGGCCAGCCTGAACTGCATAGTGAGACCCTGTTTCAAAAAAGACAAAAAAAAAAAAAAACCAAAAAGCTTAATCCTATCCAAAGATAGAAACCCAAAAATCATCATATTTTCCTGTTCCACTTGTTCTTTACTCTCACATTCTTTCAGACAATAGCCAGCTATGGTACTGTGAAATATGTATGTGGTCTTTGTCCATTTCTTAGCACACAGCTCCTAAAATTCTTAGAACTCTTCTTAGTGATTAGTATCTTTCTATGCAAATGAGATGAGTGGCTGGGAGCCTCTAAAGAGCTTCAAGATGGAGACTGGTCATCAGAAAGACATTAGAGGGCTGGGACTTTCAGCTAGCCTCAACTCTCAACCTCTGGGGAGAAACTTGAAGGCTGATCACCAATGATCCAAGTATTTACTCAATCATGCCTATATATTAAAGCCTCTACAACAACATAAAAGGACAGGAAGGCATTAGAACACTGTACACATTGAAGCTCCTGCAGAGTAGTGTATCTGATGGAAGCTTCATACCTCTTTTCTCTCATACTTTACCCTATATACGTATTCCATCTAGCTGTTCATCTGTATTCTTTATAACACCCTTTATAATAGGAACAGAAAAGTAAAGTGTTTCTCTGAGTTCTGTGAGTTACTTTAGGAAATTAAGCAAACTCACGGAAGGGGCCAAGGGAACCCCAATTTATAACTCACTGACCAAAAACAAAAGCATCCAAAAGCCACAAGTCTCTTCTCTCTGTTGTGTATGTGAAGGGGAATGGATACCCCTAGGGACTAAGTCTATGATCCATGGAATCTAATGTTATCACTCTAGAACTAAACTAAACTAAAGCCATTGTCTACTGGAAAATTAACTGCAGAATTGGTCTCTGCAATGTAAAAAGCTCCACACATTTGTGGTCACAAGTGTACTATGTTATGCAAATATAGTAAGTGAAACTGAACTTTTTTTGTCTATATTCTTGCATGTGTCCTTTTAATTATTTTCATTTCTATTATTATAAAGCTTGCAGTTCATGTGATCAGATACATCTTAGGGAGCTGCTACATGTACAGAATAAATCTTGATTCTTCCCCCCACACATATCCCTTCCCTCCCTCTTGGTCTCCATAAACTTAGCTCCCTGTTAACTTTTATTTGCTCTTTAAGTTATTTATATTTTGGGTTTTTCATATAAGAGCAACCATGCAATATTTAAACTTCTGTATTTGGCTTACTTAACATTACATTGAAAAATGTATTCATTTTTTATAAATTACTCATTTATTCCCCCTCATAACAGAGTAGTGCTCCATTCTGTATAAATTCTACATTTTATCTATTCATCTGTGGATGGACATATAGGCTGCTTCCAAGATTTAGCTATTTTAAGCTATAAACATGGCTATTAATATATCTTTGGCTCTTTCAAGGAGATACCTAGCTGGGTTACATGGAATTTCTAGTTTTAGTTTTTTGAGGAACCTCCATATTGACTTCCATAGTACTTATACTAGTAAACACTCTCACCAATGGGTTCTTTCTTCCCCACAGCCTTATCCAGCATTGTTACTATTTGATTTTTAATGGCAGTCATTCTTTCTGAACAACATAGCATTTCAGTGTTGTGGGCCTGCCAAATAGCTCAGTGCAAGGGCTGGGGGTTCCAACCCTGGGCCCCACTCCCAGGGCATGTTGAGACTATGATTAAGACTGGGTGTGGATCCCCAGTTCCGCCAAAAAAAAAAAAAAAAAAAAAAAAAAAAAGACTGGGTGTGGTGGCACATGCCTGTAATCCCAGCACTTAGGAGATTCATTATTGGTGTATCAGAATGCTACTGATTTTTGTGTATTGATTTTATATCCTGCTTCCTTGAATTTGTTTATTAGCTTTACAGTCATCTAGAATTTTTTGGGTCTTCTAAGTAAAGAATCACACTTGATAGTAAAGATAGTTCGGCTGTTTGATTTGTTCATTTCCTATACATACATTCCCTTATTTCTTTCTCTTGCCTGATTGCTTTGGATATTTTGAACACTATAATTAAAAGGTTGATAGTGAATATCTTTGTCTTGTTCCTGATTTTAGAAGAAAAGTCATTTTCCCCAT
Source organism: Ctenomys sociabilis (assembly GCA_004027165.1). NCBI lineage: Eukaryota > Metazoa > Chordata > Mammalia > Rodentia > Ctenomyidae > Ctenomys > Ctenomys sociabilis. The sequence continues at coordinate 14,693 of PVKA01019793.1, forward strand.
TTAATTTGATGCTGGCAATAGGTTTCTCATAAATATCTTTTGCTAATTTAGGTGAGATCTTTATGTATGTTTTCTTCAGGGTTTTTATCATGCATGGATGCTGAATTTTCTCAAAGGCTTTTTCTATTGATTGAGATGATCATGCAACTTTTGTCCTTGTTTCTGTTTGTGTGGTATATTATTACAGTTGTTGATCTGCATATGTTGAGCTATCCTTGTTTCTCTGGGATGAAGACAACTTAATCATTATGTATGTTTTATTATTTTTTCATTTTGTTTTCCAGTATCTTATTGAGTTTTGTGTCTATGTTCATTAAAGAGATTAGTCTTTTTTTTTTTTTTGATCCTTGTCTGGTTTCACGAATGAGTTTGGCAGTATCCATTCCTTTTTAATTCCATTGAAGAATCTGAGAAGTGGTAATCAATTTTTCTTGAAGTTCTTATAAAATTTAGGGGTAACTCCATCAGGCTGGGCTTTTCTTGGTGGTCTCGTTTGGTTCACATAAGGTCTTACTATGCAGTTCAGGCTAGCCTTGAACTTAACCTGGGCTCAAACACTATCAATTCTCCTGCTTCAGCCTCCCAAGTAAGGATTATAGGTATATGCCACCATGCCTGGCTAGTTGGTAAGGTTTTAAGGGGGTGTATGTTTTTTCCTGTACTACAGATGAGTATTCTCTGAGCAATCTTCAATTTGAGTAATGGAATTCATCTTCTTTGGTCCAAAAATGTAATGACTAATTCATTGTGTCAACCTGAGAAACTCAGAGCTTAACTAAATGGGCTCAGCAATTCCAGACCCTAGGGTACAGAGGCCTCATTCTAGAGTGGCTCATCACTTAAAGGAAAATGAGGAAGGACAGAGGGTCCCATTCTTCCTGAGAGGAGCTCTAGTCTTCCTTGTTAGCTTGGACAGACATCCTCTCCTGGCTTCTAGCGTACATTCAGCTTTTGCCTTGGATCCTTCAGCCTTCTGGTGTAGACTCAACAGCCTTCTATTACATATCCACCAGCCTCCTGATATAGACTTGTACAGAATACTGTGGTGGGCTCCAGACCTGGAACTGAATCCTTCAGTCTCCAGTGTGCAAATGCCCGCTGCATATTTCTTCATCTGACTCTGTGGCTGACCATAAGCCAATCTTGTAATTTTATATGCATTTGTACATTTTGTGTTATATCTATATCTCTAGTAAAACCCTGGCTGATACTGATGTCAACTTTTTTTTTTTTGTTTGACACTGGCTCAATCTCATTAGCTGTGTGCAAATGAAATAGCATTAATGTCAGCCTGTCTGTATGCTGTATTATACTCTGTGTGTTTACATCTCATCTTAAAAACAAAATCAAAGAGAAAAAAAATGGAAACAAATTTTATAAACGGAGAGAAGAAGGGATGAAGGAAGGGGAGGAGAATGGAACAAAGAAAAGAGAATCAAGAAAAGAACAAGACATACGACATACAAGTGCAAATTCCCTATGTTGAATGTGATCATGATACATTTCAAAAGTATATCAATAAATTTTTAAAAAATCCTTTCCTACAAAAAACATTACAAATCAAAGACCTTGTTATTTGCCTTCACATATCCTATCTATGGTAGCTATCCAACCTTATAGCTCTAACTCCATCTATATCCTGATAACTTCCAAATACCTGAATCTCTGATATGAACTAACACAGACATACAACTGTCTACTTACATTAACTATTTAGAAGTGTAAAGCCAAACTCCTGATTTCCTCATAAACCTTATCTTATAAAATAACTCCACAATATTTTTTAAAAATACTTTTTTTTTTTTGCCCTCTCACTTTTGTCAGCTGTTAATTTTTTGAAAGTATTTTTTTTTTTAAACATTACCATCTCAAAGATTTGTGCAAGATGGAGGAAGTATTGAAAACATACTGGTTTCTGGATCATTCCAAATCCCAATATGAAAACAAGAGTAATTAGAAAGCAACACCAAAATCCCATGGATCATATCTATAACAAAACTCGACACATAATAATTATCAAAATGGAAGACCCTTTGAATAAGTCATTTGAAGCATGGCTTTGCTAAATGTAAGTGGGGGCAGATAATCAGGACAAAATTCAGAAGAATGAGGCTCAAAGAGGAAAAGTGACTTGTCTAAGCCATATAGGTAATTAATATCAGAAAACATGTAACTGACACTGGGATATAGTTTTTCAGATTCCTTGATCACTAAATGTTACTAAACTGATTGTTTTGATTTCTTTCACTCATGGGATTACATAACTAATTTAAGTGACAATTTTTGTGGAATTTTCATTTGCAAATGTTTCATTTGGCTCAATTCTACTTCCTCTTTTTCTTCTCTACCCTATACAGTTTAGTTATCAATCAGTACAAACAGACTCCCAAAGGAATTACTAGCCAAGAAATTATTTAATCAAATTGAGCAGTTACAAGACCTTAGTTATACTAGGAAAAGACAGAATTGGGAAGTCTGAAGGTGGTAGCAATTAATTTACACCTAAAAATTGAGCAACTACATAGAAAAACACAAACCCCTTAACAACACTTGTCAATAAAACTTGACAAGTGGGGTGCCTGCGAGATAGCTCAGTGATTAGGCAAGCTTAGGCAAGTCAAGGGACTGTGGATCGATTCCTAGTACCACATGCCACACCAGCCCTGCGTCCAGGACAGGCTGAGTCCAGCCACACAGTATGGGCATAATGGCATATGCTTCTAATCTCAGTGCTGGGGAGGTTGAAAACAGGAGGGTCACTATGAGTCCAAATTGTGTAGTGATGGGGCCAGGGAGATAGCACTTGCCTCACAAGTGCAAGGTCCTGCGTTCAATCCTGGCTCTGCCAAAAAAAAATTGTGTAATGAGACCCTGTAATAACCAAATACATTAAAAAAAAAAAGAAAAAAGAAAAAAACAACTTGGGGACAATAGTACCCTGCAAACCCTAAAATATAAGCAGATAGAAAAAAATATATCAATAGCCACAAGACGTGTCATGGATATCATCTGCACGTGAAAAATAAAGGAAAATATAGGCAGCATCTGATGAACCCTACAACAGCTAACAGGCGTTTATAGGAAAGAATGGTGAGCTAATTTTTAAGAAACAAAGCTGGTTCTAAAAAGGGTCATGCTTTCTTCACAAGTGCAATGTTCTCATAGTCAAGACTGAAGAAGCTTTGAGTCTGTTAGGAATAGAATGACATGTTTTATTTCATAAAACATAATAACTTTTAGTTGAATAAAAATATAAATCTTAGCAATAGGACTTGGGGGAAATCTGTTGAATGAATAAATCGCTTTTACTTGTGGGTAATAGATCCACCTTAGGTCTTCCTCATGAAATAGAATAAAAACTTTCAAGTTCTTTTTTCACTGTGACCTATAGAGAAATACATTTGTTGACTATTATTGTATACACATACATTTATGTATGTATGTATGGTAGAAAAAAATTTCTTGAAATGTGGTTTTTACTACTGTAAAACATTTTTCTATTTTAATGGGAATATAAGGACAGGTACCAATGTACAGTATGAAAATACTGCCAATTGCCACTTCAGCACAGAGGTTAAAGTGTGGTTATCTAGTCTCAAATTTTGACTTGGCCACGGCTGAGCTATTACTTTGGGCAAAGTATTTAACTTTCTATTACTTCAGTTTCTTCATTCAAACAATAGTAGTAACTCCATTTATCCTACAGGTTCTATAGATGTTTAAATGGGTTTATCCATGAAAAGCCCTCTGAATACCATTTGGGATATGAGCTATATTCAATAAATATGTATTACTGTTGTTCTTATTAATGCTGTTATTCAAGTTAAAGTTTAGGTATTTGGGTCTATATACAAGAGAGAACATTTTTAAGTGAATTTCAGTAAGATACAGTACAATAAACTACTCTGAAAAAAAGACTAGGAAAATAAGTTTATTCTATGTTCATAAAAAATTATCTTAGTCAATAACCAAAAAATAGGCAGATTTTTGCAATAATTTCAAGCACTGCTTACCTATGATATCATTTCTCATTGCTTCTGTAATTGGTATGGGCTTAGCAGCATCTGGAGATATATATTTGGTAAAAGTATTTACTGCATCTTGCTCTATACCTGCAAGGGAAGGAGGCAACTTCAAAATCAAAAACCAGTGAGGACTACAGGAATGGATATATTCATGAACAGCATTTTTTTTGTTGTTGATTTTCTTGATTTTTTGCTGTATGCCCTTGTTACAAAATAAGATTCTATCATAAAGTTGTTTGGTTTATACAAGAAGAGTTGCATGTGAATTTTCTTTTAGTCTCCTTATAAGCTAACAAATTTCATTATGAACAGCACCCTTGTACCCAAACACTGGAGATTCCTGCAAAAGAGCCTAAGTTGCCCAGGTTGACCTCCAATTTATTACCTGACTTCCTCACACTCCCAAGTAACTAGGAGATGTATACCACATCCCACAACATCAAGAGCCCAAAATTTATTCATAACTCTACATGAAAGTATATTACCAAATTATTTTACATACATGAATAGAGTTGTTTAATCTTCAAAAAATCTGGAAGGTTAAACAATGAATTTCAAATTTTTAATCTTAGGATTTCTTTATAATCTTAAATACTAAAGGGGCTCAGGTATAGCTCAGTTAATAGAATGCCTACCTATCTTTGCATATCCCCCAAAATAAAACCTTGCTAGAAAATAATCAGCTTTGCAAACTACAGAATGCCACACCAATCAGCCCATCCTTGCCTTACCTGTCTTACAGAGGCCATCACACAAGAAAATAGCAATGGCAGGTCATGAGACTGGTATTTTTGAACTATAGTTTTCTTTTTTCTTTTTTTTCTTTATGCATTTATTACAAGGTCTACAGGGTCTCACTATACAGATTGGACTTTTAGTGATCCTTCCTGTTTTTCTGCCTCCCAAGCACTGGGATTACAGGCACATGCCACCACTCCGAGTGTCAATTGCCATATCTCACCATACTCCAGAGGTGGGGCCGGCACATGGCAGGCCAGGGATCGAACCCTGGCCCCTGTGTCTGCCTAAGCAGGTACTTCAATCTTCTGAGCTATCTGCCCAGCCCAATCTGTAGTTTTCAAGGCTGATTATTTTCCACCTAGATTTTTATTTTCAAGGAAAGAGGTAATGTGTGAAGGCCTGGCCCCAATACAGATTACAAATAAATCATCTTAAAAAGCCTCTGTTTATGTATTTCATTTAAAGATACTAAGGCATTAAGAGAATAAAAATGAGAAAAAAAATACTTAGTTAACACTATCAAATCTTCAGATGTCCAACAAAAATTTTGATAACTATTTTTCAAAATCAAAAAAATGAATGGAAAGAGGACATTTTACATTTCTGCAACTCCAAGTTTGTTTTGACAGCAAACTGCTGTATTCTCATATCTGTCTGGCATTAACTTATGCTGTTATTCTAGATAAATATACGTTAAGAAAAATGGGCTTCACAGACATGTAGTTGGAAGATACAGAATTTAAATAGCTTTTTGAGATAATTGTTGATACATTCTTTGATGCTACACCAAGACTTCACAAGTGATAGTTTCTTAAACATTAGAATGTAGCATCTGAAACCTTTGTCAATGAATTTTTCATACTATGTTACACAAAAATCTACTCAGTCATGCTGAGGCAGGACTGCAAGTTCAAGGTCAGCCTAAACTACAGTGAAACTGTGTCTCAAAAAACCAAAAGAAAGATTCAATTACTGAAAACCAAATCTATTGGCTTCCCTGTCCTTTGGTCATGAATGAATGATTTTATAATATTATAGACTTAAAAGACTAGCTGGAAAAATATTGGTATTCTGACTTATACAGATCTTTCAGATGCTGGTGCATGGCATATTAGAAAGTATTGTAAAACACCAGCCTCAATACCACCAATGAGTTTAACTAAAACAATTACTCACACAGTCTGATCCAATGCCAGATCTTCCCTACCTCTATACTCTTGCAGTATTATTACAAATATCAACACAGTGAAAAAAAGGCCAGTGGTATAGCTCAGCAGCACAGCACCTGCCTGGCAAGCACAAGGTCCTAGTATATACTTGATTCCCGGTATAAAAACAAAAACAAATGAAAAGACAAATAACATCCTAGAATTATTACAAAAGTAATTTTGACCTCATTGATTCCCTTGATAAAATCTCAGGGCCCTTCTAGAAGTATATATACATTTGAAGAATCCCTGGGTTAGCAGAATAAACCATTCCCTTTTTTCTTTTTCTTTTTTTTTTTTTTTTTTTTTTTTGAGACAGGGCTGGCCTCAAACTCACTTTTTAGCTCAGGCTGGTCTTGAACTCACAACAATCCTCCTGCCTCAGCCTCCAGAGTGCTGGGATTACAGGCCTGCACCACCACGCCTGGCTAATCATTCCCATTCTTATGGAAAAGAAAATTTACATAAGTAAAAATCTTGAGTTAAGAAGTATCGACATATGCCAGGCATGGTGGTGCACACTTGTAACCCCAATATTTGGCAGGCTGAAGCAGGAGGATCGCTGTGAATTTGAGGTTATACCACAAAGTGAGACTATCGAAAGAAAGAAAGAAAGGAAGGAAGGAAGGAAGGAAGGAAGGAAGGAAGGAAGGAAGGAAGGAAGGAAGGAAGGACGGACGGACGGACGGACGGACGTTTGTTTGTTTGTTTTGCAGAATTGGGGATTGAACACAGGCCCTTGCACTTACCAGGCAAGCACTTATTCTACTGAGCCATCTCCCGGGCCCACACATAGAGGTTTTATGTAAAATACACTTATATTTATATCAGCTACATAGTAGACACATAGAAAATACCTGCAGAAGATGCACTCAGTTAACTGAATAAGAAAGTATGTACTATACGCACACACAAAAATCAATAACACACACCAGAAAAAAGGGTCAAAAATGTTGTCAGACATAAAATGATTTAAAAACTGGCATTTAAATCCTAGTCTATCAGTAATTATATATTTTTTCATAATTACATTAAATGTAGATTGACCATATTTCCCAACCCCAAGACAGGGTGCCTGAGTGGATGAACAATAAGACAAGACTTTGCTGACTAAAAAGACCTAAAGCTTTTAAAGATAATCACAGATTAAAGAAAGGAATAAGGATCAAATAGCTCAGTAGATCAAAGCTCCTGCAAGCAGGTGCAGGGGGGCTTCACTCCTGGGCCTGTCATGCAGATTCCGCACCTAGGGAGGTGCTGAGACTAGGAATGGTGGTGCACACCTGTAATCCCAGGGGGTTCCATCCCCAGATCTACATGCTCTGCCCACAGGGCATGGTGAGACTGCAATTGAGGCTAGCTGTGATGATGTACGCCTGTAATCCCAGCTCTTGGGAGGCTGTGAACAGGCAGATTACTTGGAGTCCAATCTAGTAGTGAGACCCTGAACACCCTATAGACCCTTCCCTAAAAATACAAAAAATTAAAATAAAAATAAAAGTAAAGGAATATAAGATACTCCACATGTATGGGAAAAGATATTCCATGCAAACAGCAACCAAAACAGAGTCATACTTGTATTAGATAAAACAGATTTTAACTAAAAAAAAAAAAAAAAAAAAAAAAAAAATAAAATATATATATTATATATATATATATATATTATATATATATATATATATATTATATATATATATTTATTTATGCAGGGTAAGCACAGGAGCCAGGGTTCGATCCTCTGCTTACCTAAGCAAGCCCTTAGTCCACTGAGCTATATATCGCTGGCCCTTTAACTCAAAAAATTTAACTCAAACATTAACGGAACTGAGGAGAGAAACAGTAAATTAATAATAAGAATCTTCAACAACCCTACTTTAATAATGAACAGAACAAGAAGACAGAAAATCAGCAAAGAAACAAGGAACTGAAGTATTACAGCATAATGACACCAAACAGACCTAACAAAAAAGTTCACCCAACAGCAGCAGGATAAATATTCTTAAGTTCACAGAGAATATCCTCCAATACAGATGAGATGTTAGGTCATGAAACAAGTCTTAACAACTTTAAAAATACTGAAATTATAGCATGTACCTTTTCTAATCACAACAGAATGAAACTAGAAATCAACAGCAGAAAGAAAACTGCTCAAAATAGTTTTCAAAAGTATGTGGAAGTTAGGGCTGGTGAGATAGCTCAGTGGCTTAAGCACATACTTAGGTAAGTGTAAGGACCATGGGGTTTGATCCCCAGCAGCACCACATGCCAAGCTGGCCCTGCCCCTGGGCACACTGAGCTGGCTACTAAGACTGGGCATGGTGGTGTACACCTGTAATCCCAGCAGTGTTGGGGAGGCTGAAAATAGGTGGATCACTATGAGTCCAAGCTGTGTGATAAGACCTTGTACCAAATACATTAAAAAGAAAAAAGGAAAAAAATGTGGAAGTTATATACTCTTGAACACCTAATAAGCCAAAGGACAAATCAAAAGGAAAATTGGAAAATACCTTGAGATAAGTGAAAATACAACATATTAAAACTTTGAGGATATAGCAAAAGAAGTAGTTTATAATAACAAATACATACATTTAAAATCAAAAGATCTAAAATTAACAATCCAACTTTATACCTCAAGAAACTAAGTAATGGGCCAAGGAGATGGCTCAGTGGAGTAAGCGCTTCCTTGGCAAGTGCAAGGGCCTGAGTTCAATCCCTGGTTCTGCCAACAAAAAAGAAAGAAAAAGAAACTAAATAATCCCAAAGAGCTAAGCCCAATGTTAGAAAAAAATAATAAAAATTAAAAAACAATTGAACAAAATAGTGAAAATAGAAAAATCAAGAAACAAATGAAAAAATTAGTACAATTGGCAAACTTTTAGACTAGGAAGATTCATATAAAATTGGAAATGAAAGGATAGCGCAACAGTTGCCACACAAATACAAAAGAGGCTCTTTTTGCTCTTTGCTGTAGCCATGAAAGATTGCTCTCTGCCATGTGTCACTATGCCTTGGAGCTAGCCAAGTACGGACTGAAATCTCCATTAACTGCGAGCTAAATAAGCCTCTCCTTCCTTAACTTTGGGTGTCAGGTAGCTGTCCTAGCAACGAGATAAGAGTTAAGACAGAATTTAGTACCAGAGAATGGGGTCATTACTGTGGATAAACCTGATCATGTGAATTACAAGCTTTTGAGAATGGTTTATAGGAAGAGACAGGAAAGGTTCAGAGATAAGAGCCTACTTGTGAAAAGCTAGAATAGCTTCAGCTGTTCTGTTTGGGAGATTCTGGTCAGCTTAGAAGACCAGAATGCTGATAGCCTGCCTATAAAGACCAGGCTGGGGAGGTTTCTGGTGGGAAGGACTGCATTGGTTGCTGGACTCCAGACAATGTCTGTTTTGACCTGGCAAAAAGTTTGCCTGTATTTTGCTCATGTCCAGAGACTTTGCCTAAGAGTGAAATTAAACATGGCAGACTGATTAATCTTTCAAAACATAGTCAAAGCAGCCAAATATTGGGTCAGAGGCATGGTTGTTACTGGGGGCTTTTAGCCAGATTTATGTTGAGAATCAAGAGCAAATAGTACAGAAGAAGGATTTAAAATGTTGTGAGTTTGACCAGAAAAGGAAGCTCTAAAAAAGCTGTGGAATGCAAAGATAGAGCTGAGAGGATCTCTATTGCCAGGAAGGATCAAGAGAATGGATGGCCTACGGGCATCATGTGAGGCAGCAGGTCTCCACCCTTTGCAGTCTCAGAATTGCCAGGCAAGGGAACTTTGCCTTGAGGGTAAAGCCGCAGAGCCCCATGTACCAGAATGGTGGCAGTGACCATACCACCACATTCCAGAATGGCACTGGCAAGGAGAATTTTTTCCTTGGAATCAGAATCAGAGTCCTTAGTGATCCAGGGACTCAATCCCTACAGCCAAGAGAGAAGGAAGCCTGGCTACTGCTCCAGCTGGTAGCAGACCTTGGCATCATCCACATGGCATTGATTTTAGGCACTTGCACAATGCAGTTCTGAGGTTAAGAAGGTTTCCATTTAGATTTCAGAAGAAGGCCCGGGAGGCCAGGTAGTGTGTCTCTGGGAGGGCAGTATGTAAAGCTGTGAGAAGCCTATTCAGTGGAAACCCCAGAAGTTTGGAAAAGCCAGGAATGTGGATCATCCAAGGGAAACTGCAAGGAGGGAGCCAAGCCAACCTAAGAGAGAATCAATGGGAACTATAACTACGGGAAGTGCCATAGGGGTAGAGCCACATGGAGCTCACAATTTGCCACAGATCACTTCAGACATTCCACATGGAACTGTAAGACTTAATGTACCCAAGGCCTTCATGGTGCTCCCTCCTCACTTGCCGCCACCCACAAAGAAAAACAGTTTCAGCATTATTGAAAAGTCCAAGTCCCAAGTCTCCTCGAAGATCCAAGGCAAACTCTCAGCTATGAGCCCCTGTAAAAAAGAAAAGTTAAACACTTCCAACATCCAAAGGCACAAGATAAACATTACCACTCCAAAAGGTACACACACGGTACCAAGCATTGGGACCAAAGCAAGTCCAAAATTCAGCAGCTTTGGAGCCAGCTGAGTATGGACTGAAAAACTGTGAGCTAAATAAACGTTTCCTTTCTTTAAAAAAAAAAAAAAGGATCAGAAGAGACTACTATACTATAAATATTTATATATCAATAAACTAAAAATTCTAAAACATGGATAAATTCCTAAAAACATAAACCATCACCAATGATCATGAATGAATAGAAAATGTGGACAGGCTTATAATTAGAAAGGGGACTGAAAAAGAACAGAGCTAACCAGGTGTGGCTGGCACATGTCTCTAATCCTAGCACTCAGGAGGCTGAGGCAAGGGGATAATCGCAACTCGAAAGCCAAAAAGGGTTACGAAGTGAGTTCAAGACCAGTCTGAACTGCATAGCAAGACCCTGTCTCAAAAAGACTAATGAAAGAACACAGCTGGAGGCATCACAATTTCTGATTTCAAAATATATCCTAAAGCTAAAGTAATTAAACAATACAGCACTGACTGGTATAAAGATACACAAACAGAGACCCAGCCCAGGCCCGGCATACAGGCCTAATGTGAAACTCTCCAGCTGAAGTCCCTGCAGAGGCGCCAGGGGCCACAACCACCCAGCTAATCTAGGAGCAGAATATCTTGCCAGAAGGGCACAGCAGGTTCACTTCCATGGACTACATCAGAAAGAAGTTGAACACAGCAGTCAGACCCAAACCAGGAACTTTGGGATGAGTTCAAACTTCATAGATCCGGATGGGAGCTCCTCCCTCTTTCGCACTTCACTAAGAGAGGGGGCAAAAGGTAACTGGGGTGAACTAGTCTGCCTAGAAGACCCAAGGTACATCAAGGAGGAGGTGATCAGACAGAACTTAAGGAAATAACTTAAATACAAATTCTCAATTTAATACCTGCTTAGCTATACAGACATAATGCTTGCTCTTACTGTCTAGAATATAAACCCATCAGTACAAAAGTTTGTCAACTGCTAAATATCTCTACCTATTATTAGTTTTCCTGGAACTGCCTTAACCATACAATCTCTCTTGGTAAGATTTTTAGTAGATGCTAAGATTTTAACTACACCAAAGCTCTACACCACAAGGTCAGAGGACAGTGTTATACAAAATGACAAAAAGAAGGAACAAAATGCAATCTCAGGCCCTGAGCCTATCTAGAACAAATGCTGAAGACACTAGCATAGAAGAAACTGAGAATCACATAATCCAAAGTAAAGAAACAACTGCAGAAAGGTATAGAGGCAATCAGATCAGAAATAACCCCTGAAATAAAAAAAGAAATCTCTGAATTAATAATGTCTGAAGTAAAGAAACAACTGCAGAAACATATTGAGGATATCAGATCAGAAATAAATCTCTGAAGTAAAAAAAGAAAGGATAACTATAATGAAAGAATAACTGCTTCTAAAGAAGACACTGATAAAAAATATAGAGAATAGAAAAATGATAGAATCCTTGAATGAGTAATATAGGAAAGAGATCACATGAAGCAGAGTCAGAGAGATAGAGGAACTTAAAATATCAATCACAAGCTAACAAAACCGTTTGAATGAAACTGAAGATAGTTTCAGACCTTGAAGACATCATCACACTTAGCGAAAAGGTTAAGAAAATACCTCTTAAAAACAACTAGGATGCAGGAAAAAATAATTCAACATCTGCAAGAGGATGCAAAAATGAACAATGTGAGAATAAAAGGCATCAATGAGAAAGAAGGAGTCAATACAAGTAACATAAAAAGAATTGGGGCAGAAAAAATAGCACAAAACTTCCCAAATATGGGGAAACAATCAAGACAATGAGCTAACCGAAGCATATAGGAGTCCAAATGACATCAACCCAACTAAAAACACACCCAGACATATAATAGTCAAGATCCCAGAAAACCAGCACAGAAACAGTATACTAAAAGCCACTGGAGAAAAGAAACAGGTCGCATTTAAAGGAAAACCCATCAGAATAATGGCAGACTTCTCTTCACATGAAGTCAAGAAGAGCATGGAGTGGAGTACTTCAAGTCCTCTATGAAAACAAATTCCAGCCCAGACTACTATACCTTGCAAAACTCTCTTTCAAATTCGATGGAAAAGCCGGGCGTGGTGGCGCATGCCTGTAATCCCAGCACTTGGGAGGCTGAGGCAGGAGGATTGTTGTGAGTTCGAGACCAGCCTGAGCTACAAAGTGAGCTTAAGCCTGGACTGCATGGTGAAACCCTGTCTCAAAAAGACCAAAAAAAAAAAAAAAAAAAAAAAAAAAAAAAAAAAAAAAAAAAAAAAAAAAAAAAAAAAAAAAAAAAAAAAAAAAAAAAAAAAAAAAAAAAAAAAAAAAAAAAAAAAAAAAAAAAAAAAAAAAAAAAAAAAAAAAAAAAAAAAAAAAAAAAAAAAAAAAAAAAAATCGATGGAAATATTTCCATGACAAAGAACAACTAAAGAATTTCATAATGACAAAGCCAACCCTATATAGACCTAGGTCTTCAGAAAAGACCTAGAATAGCAAAGGCAATCCTGACCAACAAAGACTACTATTCCAGGATTTTAAATTATACTACAAAATCTACTGTGATAAAATCAGCATAGCACTGGCAAATACAAAAACAGACCTGAGGATCAATTGAATTGATTAGAAAATGCAGAAGAAAAGTACAAACACATTCAGCCACCTTATTTTTGACAAAGAGGCCAAATATACTTACTGGAGGAAAATAGCCTCTTTAACAAATGGTACTGGAAAAACTGGCACTCCACATGCTGAGAACTAAAACTCGACCCAGTTCTATCACCATGCACTAAACTAAAATCAAAATAGATTAAAGATGTAAACATTAAAACAGAAACACTAAATCTCCTGGAAGAGAAACTAGGAGGAACTCTTAAAGATACAGGGGTAGGCAAACAGTTCATGAACAAAAATCAAACTGCATGGGTAATACTTGAAAGAATTAACAACTGGGACCTTCCCTTATTGAGGTTTTGCACATCAAAATAAATTACCAACAGAGTGAAGAGAGAGCCCACAAATTTGGAAAAAATGTTAACTAATAAGCACTCAGACAAAGGTCATCTCTCTAGAATTTATAAAGAACTAAAAAAATACTAGGGCCACAAAATTTAAAGACCCTATACAGAAATGGGCATCCGAGATGAATACACACTTCTCAGAGAAATAAATTTTAGAAGCTAATAAATAACATGAAAAAAATGCTCCCCATCACTAGCCATTCGTGAAATGCAAATTAAAACAACACTGAGATACCATATCACCCCAGAAAGAATGCCTATCATAAAGAAATCAACCAATAACAAATGTTGGAAAGACTGGGGAGAAAGGAACCCTTTTCCACCGCTAGTGGGAATGTAGACTGGTTCAATCATTATGGAAATCAGTGTGGAGACTCCTTAAAAAAGTAGGACTGGAAATCTCATTCAATCCAGCTATCCCCCTACTGGGAATTTTCCCAAAAGAACTGAAAACATCATATCATAGCGATATAGGTGGATCTATATTTATAGCAGCACAATTTGTGATAGCCAAATCTTAGAAGCAACCAAAATGTCCGTCACCTGAGGAATGGATGAAAAAAGATGTGTTTTTATACAATGGAGTATTACTCAGCAATAAAAGATAAACTTGAAGCTTTCATATGTAAGTGGATGCAACTTGAAGATATACTCATAACTGAAATAAACCAGACCCACATGTGTAAATATCATAGTTTCCTAGCATAAGAACTCAAAAGAATAAAAATTGAAAGGTATAATGCAACTAAATGGAAAGTGAGAACTTAAGGATTAAACAATGAAGAGAGGGCAAGGGGAAAAGCTAGGAAACATGGTACAGGAAAAACCATATATTTATACACACAAGATAATTAAGGCAATGGTCCTGAGAATCTCCATCAGGTTTTTGAAACTAGCAGTTAATTGGTAGGATTCTCACCCTAACTAGATATGCTGACACCTATTAAACTAAGCAACTGTACTGAAGATAGCAATATATAATACTAGAGCCATGCTTGGAATGCCTGTTGTTCTGGTCTTCTAAATGTGTACTGCTTCTAATGTCATATCAATTATTGCTATGCTCTCTCTCAAGTAAATGTCTGTTAAAAAAAAAAGGAAAATAAGAAACAAGAAAAAAATGTCATAGGACTGTCCTGCTATAAAGCTGTATATGGTTAGATTTCTAAATTTCTTTGTAAAAATGTGTAATTGTTTATTTCTTATATATTTTTTCACATTCAATAGGAATTTAAAGTTTAGCATATCAACAATTATTGGAAAACACCTATTCCATGTTATGTCTAAGGTATTTGATATTCAGAGAGACAGTGATGTTAAGCTCAACTGAATATGTTACAGTGTTATATCATTAAGGAGGGTTAACAATTTTAAGTTTGCAGACCAAAATACTGGAGAAAAAGAAGGGCTACAAGGATAGCCAACATTTTGGTTCTAGCCATTTAAGGTCAGTGAGGACTCAGGACATAAGAGAACCTGTACTGTAACATCATGTAACTCAGTGGTGCTCCACATTTTCTGTTCAAGGAAATTATGGAGCCACAGAGGAGAATGATTGACAATGTAGTGTGTGCCTAAGGAGAGTCACCTAGCTTCTCGGCCTTTCGGCTAAGATCAAGTGTAAGGAGAGTCACCTAGAGAGAAAACATTCTCTCAATCATTCACAGAGAGTAAATTTGTCAAGCAATAGCTGTGACTCATCCACAGGGCTGACACTGACAAAAGATCTATAAACTGCAGTACAGGGTTTCAGGGTAAATCCTGAGGGGATTTGATTGACCTTGTCAGATATACAAGTCACATTTTTTTGTTATGTAGGTCTTGCTTTAACTTGGTCTTAACCATCCAGCAAAAAAGTATAAACATAAAGTATAAAAAAGTAAAGCTACACTAATATGCGGAGCTGTAAAAGGTTCAAGTCAACAACTTCTGATATTGCCAGTCTTGCAGATAACCCACTACTATTATGGTCTACTGGACTATATTGGATTATTTTGTGGAATTCATGTACCTACAATGTTTGAATGGCAATGGAATATTCATCTCCGACAAAACTAAACAAAAAAGGGGGATATAAATGAAGGACAATTTTGTAGTGAAAAAAAAAAATGTCTGTCTATCTATCTATCTGTATCTGTATATACAAATTAGTTAGGATAAACATACAGCTACTTTCTCTTAGTTCAATGGGAAGAAACACTTGTACTGATAGTTTAGACATCATGTGTGCATCTTGTACTATGAGTAACTAGTATGAAGACAAGAATATGCAATGTATTAATTATTAAAACTGTCCTACTAACCCGTTTTTATTTTTTTAAATGTATTTATTGCCGGGCGTGGTGGCGCAGGCCTGTAATCCCAACACTCGGGAGGCTGAGGCAGGAGGATTGTTGTGAGTTCGAGACCAGCCTGAGCTACAAAGTGAGTTTAAGGCCAGCCTGAACTGCATAGTGAGACCCTGTCTCAAAAAGACAAAAATAAATAAATAAATAAATGTATTTATTTATTTGGTACAGGATCTTGCTTCACATCTCGGACTCTTTTTTTTTGGGGGGGGGGTCAGCTCAGCCCGCCCTAGAGGTGGGGCTGGCACAGCATGTGGTGCTGGGGATCAAATTGTGGTCCCTGAGAGCTTGGCTAAGCTTGCCAAAGCAGGTCCTTTAGATCGGTGAGCTATCTTGCCAGCCCCCTACTAAGTTGCTTTAAAACTGTCTCATTTGGGGCTGGGGAGATGGCTCAGTGGAATAAGTGCTTCCCTGGCAGCGCAAGGGCCTGAGTTCAATCCCCAGTTCTGCAAAAAAAAAAAACACCACAAAACTGTCTCATTGCTATATTTTCTCAATAAAATTAATTTTTAAAAAAGATATCAAAAAAAGATTCAAAAATAAACCAAGGAACCATAAAAGAGAATCTAGAAATAAATACAAACAATTAACTGACCTTTAATAAGATCACTGGGCCCTGAAGACATGTCAACCTTTTTTTCTTTTTTCGTACTGGGAATCATACTCACAACCTCAAACTAGCCAACATGTATTGTGTCACTGAGCTAGATCCATGGCCCATGACATGCCAACTTAAATAGACTAAGAAATGCCTAACACTCTGTTCTCCCACTGCCTCAGGTCCCAGCAACCCTTGTGGTGGGACAAGCAGCAGCAGCTCCCTTAACACCTTGGCTTACAGCTTTTGCAGAAGCCCCTGTGCCACCAAAATGTCCAACAGCAAGGTGAGGCTTGGCCAAAGGGGCAACGAAGGAAGAGCCCAAGAGGAGACTGGTGAGGTTGTTGGCTAAACCTGCTCCTGTAAAAGTGGAAATGAAGCAAAAAAAGGCAGCAGGAAAGGTGTGGTGGCTCACATTTATAATTTCACACTCTGGAGGCTAAGGCAGAAGCATTACTGCAAGTTCAAGACTAGCCTATACTACATAGTAAGTTCAAGGACAGCCTGAATTATGCAATAAAGGCCCTGTCTCAAAAAAATAAATAAATAAAAAATTGGACAAAAAGGTACAAGTGAAAGGGAAAAGGGGAGGCCAGGGAAAATAGGCTGAAGTGGCTAAGGAAGAAACTAAGGTTTACCTGTGGCAAATGAAGAAACTAAAACTGAGGAGAGTACAGCCTCTGACAAAGCAGAAGAGCAAGAAGCCAAATCTGATTAATTATACACCATCTCTTATCCCTGTGTCCCTTCTTGTACAATGCAGGGGAATATTTTTATTAACTATTTTGTAAACACAAGTTTTTTAGTAGCTCTAGAAACATTATTTAAAAGGAGGGAATCCCACCTCATCACACTTTTTAGTCTAAATGATTTTTTTAGACGTGAAATCAGTCTCTGGTTGTTTACTTTTTGATACAACCAAAAATAGTGGGCATTTGAATTGTGGCAGGTTTTGACTGTCTAGGGTGTGAGTTTAACACTGCATAGTTGGGGGTTAGTTTTATATCCTGCAATAGAAATCATACTAAATGGGAACTTGGAATCACAATCATGCATTTAGTATGTCTTAGATATTATGACTTCTATTCCCATGTTGTTTTTAGTAGACTTGTTTCTTAAAGAAAACTACTACCTGACTATTGTACTGTCAAAATTATGTACACTTAGCCATTTAAGAACTTTGGTGGACTCTGATCTTCCTTAGTCCCCAGTGTGCAGGTGAGGAGCTTCTTCTGGTGCTGGTCCAAACACTTTTTTTTTTTTGTCTTTTTAAGACAGGGTCTCACTATGCAGTTCAGCTGGCCTTAAGTTCACTTTGTAGCTCAAGCTGGTCTCGAACTCATAACAATCCTTCTGCCTCAGCCTCCTGAGTGCTGGGATTACAGGCATGTGCCACCACACCCGGCTTGGTCCAAATACTTTTAAGGACTTAGGAGGACTCTGGGTCGCTTGCAGGACACAGCAGAACTGTGATACGTGGGCCCAGCAAGAGCAGGTGCAGAGCTTTCCTGGAGCCATTTCAGAACTTTGGTCAGCCTGTGGGACTCTGTCTGGGTGATTACTGGAGCTTCAATAATGCCAAAATGGGGCTAGGGAGATGGCTCAGTGGAATAAGCACTTCCTTGGCAAGAGCAAGGGTCTGAGTTCAATCCCGGTTCCACACAGACACACAAAAAAGCCAAATTGCAGGAGCGAAAGGCAAGGCAATCTCAATCCTTTAACCCACCAAGAACAATCTAGCAGACAAAGACATACAAGAAGTTGGAAATCACACATCTGAAATCTCTGAAAAGACAGCAACTCAAGTAAAGGCTATAGAAGAAATAAGATTACAAATAATCCCTTAGGTCCTAAAAGAAATAACAATCATGAAAGAATTCCTTAGCACAGCTAATGAAGATATAGATTAAAAAAAATACGTAGGAGAATAGAAAAATGATGAAAACACTAAATGAATAATGCAGGAAAGAATTGGAATGCATGACACATTCAAACCAATGCACAAGAAAATAAGAACTCCAATGAAAGCTGGCAAAACTGCTTTAATGAAACTAAAGATAGATTTTTCAGACCTCAAAGACAGTGGTGCAACTAATGAATGTGAAAGGGAAGAACTCTTAAAACTAACAATGAACCAGAAAATAATTCAGCAGCTACAAGACAACAAAAAGAAAAATAAGAATATTATTATTCAATGAAGCAGCAGGACACAACACAAATGACATAAAAATACTAGCAGAAAATTTTTCAAGCATTGAGAAAAGCAGCTGGCATTCCTTTCAAATAAGCAAGGTATATGGAACCCCACATGGCCATAATTGAAATAAATCTCCACCTAGACACATAATAATCAAGATCTCAGAAATTCAACAATAGAATAGAACAATAAAAGCTTCTAGAGAAGAAATATATTGCCTATAATAGAAGACCCAACTGGGAAGATGGCTCGGTAGAGTAAACGCTTTCCTACCAAGAGAAAGGGCCTGAGTTCAATTCCTGGTTCTGCCAAAAAACAAAAAACAAAAAACAAAAAACAAGGTCATGATCTCTAGCACCATAGAAGTCTATAATAGAAGACCCAACAGAATCACAGCAGATTTCTCAACACAAACCATGAAATCAAGAAGAACTAGGAGTAAAGCATTTCAGGTCCTGAAAGAAAATAACTTCCAACCCAGATTGATGTACCTGTAAAAACCATCTATCAAATTCAATGACAAAATAAGATACTTCCATGACAAAAAACTGAATTCATGACTACCAAGCCAACCTTACAAAGAGTTCTGATAGATACTCTAGAAAGAGAAAGAAGTGATTACAGCTTTAAGAATAACACTGATTCCTGGCATGCTGTGCCATGCCATGCCTTGCTGGCAACTGAGACTGGGAGTGGTGGAGCATGACTATAATCCCAGTGCTTGGGAGGCTGAGAATGGGAGGATCATTATGAGTCTGATCTGTGTAGTGAGACCCTGTACTAAATACATTAAAAAAAAAAAAAAAAAAAAACAGAAAGGAATGACCAAAACACAGCAATTAAAAAGAGGGAAAAGCACCTAGAGCAAGTAACATGACAAAATTAAGCCAGTAGGGCCAGCTAGATAGCTTAGTGGACTAAAGCACCTGCTTAGATAGAGGGTCTGGGGGTTTGATTCCTGGCCTGCCATGCTGGCCCTGCCCTTGGAGCACACTGTGTGTTGATGTGCACCTATAATTCCAGTGCTTAGGAAGTGGAAAACAGGACAATCACTGTGAGTCCAACCTATGTAGTGAGACCCTGTAGACCCTGTACTAAATAATTTTTAAAAAATGGATAAACCAGTACGTATCAGTTATGACCATCAGTATAAACGGCTTCAATTCACCAATCAAAAGAAACAGACTAGCACAGTGGATTAAGAAACAAAATCTTACAATATGCTGCATAAAAGAAACACATTTAACTCAAAAGGAATTCATAGACTAAAAATCAAAGGATGAAAAACAATCTTCCATGCTGTAGGAAATCAGAAAAAAGCAGGGGTAGCTTTTTAGTGATTATCCTGGTTGCTGACAATAGCAACTTCAAACCAACAATCACTTAGATAAACTACATAATGTTATGGGAAAACTGAAGTAATAAATTAAAAAGAACTAAAACCATTAAAAATTATAACTAAATGAGAAATTAATATAAGAAAGCTAAAAAAAAAAAAAAAAAAGAAAGAAAAACAAAGCTAACAGAAAAAAAAAATCACCAAACGCTAGGAAAATAAACATGTTTCTAAACAAACCACAGATAAAACAATAAGACTCAAGGAAGCCAAAGATATAGCTTAGAGGCATTACACGTGCCTGGCAAGCACAAAGGCATGCATTTGATTCCTGGTATCCAAACAAACAAAAAGAGCATTTGTCCTCCAAAAATAAAACTCAAGGAAAATCAGACATTTCATTTCTACTCATTTTAAATACCAGAATTTGAGGGCCAGTCATATGGCTCAATGGATTAAAGTGCCTGCTTACTCAGACATGGCAAAACATGCCTGTGATCCCAGTGCTTGGGAGGCTGAAAACAGGAGGATCACTATGAGACTGATCTGTGTAGTGAGACCCTACAGACTCTGTACTAAAAAAAAAAAAAAAAAAAAAAAAAATCAGAATCTGTAGGGTATAGCTAAAGTAATGGTCAGAAAAAAATTTATAGCACTAAATGTTTTTTCTTAGAAATGTCTCCAATCACTAGTCTAAATTCATACCATAAGAAGTATTCACACCATGAGTATAGTAATTGGACAATATTTAATTAACTGCTCTAATAAGCCCTTACTCTTAAGACCTAGGGCTGGGGAGATAACTCAATGGAAGGAGCGCCTGCTTGGAAAACACAAGGTCATGAGTTTGATGCCTGTTAAATAAATAAATATAAATATATATATTCTTAAGACTTAGCTCATTCAACTAACAGACAAAGATGCTCAGGCTATACAAAAACTCATGCTAGATACAGTTGAGTCTTCGTTAGTCCTAGGAAGTCAATAGATGGAAGAGAAATAGGGGATAAAAAGCTAATGTAGGTAGGACAACAGGTGTGGGATGAAATAGATTGTTCTGGGTACACTGTGAACCCTGGATCCCAGGCCATGGAATGGGAAGAGGGAATTCCTGTGGGTTAAAAATAACAATACAGTTTCTCAAAGGGAGTGTGCCTGTCTCCATATAGACACCACTACTGCAAGAGTTTGAATTAAAAACCTCATTTTTGCTGCATCTGGAGCCCAGTTTTGTTTTATTCTGGATAAGAATAAACAAACTTACATAAACAAACTCAAAATCAGCAGTAAAAACTAAACAACAGATAATAAAATTGAAAACAGTAAGACAACAGAAAAAAAAAATCAAAAGCTGCTTTTTTTTTCTCTTCAAAAAAAACAATAAACATCTCTAATTTTCCTTTTGGTCTTGTGAGACAAGATCTTGCTATGCAGTTCGGGCTGGTCCTGAACTCACTTTGTAGTCCAGGCTGGTCTCAAACTCTCAAGGATCCTCCTGTTAGCATCTTGAGTGCTGGGATTACAGGCATAAGGCACAACCCCAGCAAACCTCTATACTTTATGACAAAGAAAATACAAAAACACCACAACTATCAACCATCAGGAATGAAAGATGGATACTACTACAAACCATAGATTAAAAGATAGTAGGGGAATCCTTTAAATAATTACATATTCATAAATTTGACAATTCAATGAAACAATTCCTTGAAAGCCACAACTATTAAAACTGAAGAAACTGATGAACAGTACTACAAATATAAAAGAAACAAAATTCAAAAGTTAAAATATTCTGGAGAAAAGGGCTGGCGAGATAGCTCAACAGACTAAGCACCTGGTTAGGGAAGCACAGGGACCAAGGTTCAATCCCTGGTGCTGGCCTGCCCCGGGCATACTGAGCCAGCCACCAAGACCGGGCATGGTGGCACACAGCTGTAATCCCAGTGCTGGAGAGGCTGGAAGGAGGAGGATCACTATGAGTCAGAGATGTGTAGTAAGAACCTGTAACAAACACATTTTTTTTTTTTTTGTCTTTTTGAGACAGGGTCTCACTATGCAGTTCAGGCTGGCCTCACTATGCAGTTCACTTTGTAGCTCAGGCTGGTCTCAAACTCACAACAATCCCTCTGCCTCAGCCTCCTGAGTGCTGGGATTACAGGCCTGCGCCACCACGCCTGGCTAACAAACACATTTTTAAACAAGATTAAAATATTCTGAAAAGAAAAAAGTCAGGCCACAGTTTATTCATCTAAAAAAAAAACTCTAGCTAGCCAAAGCTTTTGGGTTGTGTGGGAACGACTGCAAAATGAGACAGATAAAAAGTGAAAGGCACAGGGCCTGACTGGCCAACTGTGAGGTCATGAGTTTAATTCCCTGTAACAAGGAAAAAAAAAGAGTGAAAGTCAGAGGCACTCACTTGAAAGAAAGCGCACTAACTTCTGGGGACTTGGCATTTGCATTAAAAGTTGGATACCCAGGGCCCAAACAAAGATCAGGATAAAACCATACCTAAGGTCTGAATCCCAAAGGTATTCAAGCCTAGGGTTATGAGTTCAATTCCCGGTACCGCAAAAAAAAAAAAAAAAAAAAAAAAGAAAGAATATGTAATTTCTAAACTGATATCCTTTGAGAAAGGAAAGACAGAGGGGCTGTTGTCAAAAGGTCTGAGCTATAATCTAACTCAGAATCACTTGCTCTACAACCCGGGGCAAATTATTTTACCTTTCTAAGTCATAGTTTTCTCATTTTAAACAGAATAATAATACAGACCTCATATAATTGTTAACTATTAGAACCCAAACACACAGTTAACATAAAACTCAATAAATATCACCTACTGGCAGCAGCTACTAGCAATTAAAAAATAATTTTAAAAATTTATCCATAGATAATATATATATGTGTGTGTGTGTGTGTGTGTGTGTGTGTGTGTGTGTGTGTACACAAGAAAGTTGGGGCAGATATACAGCTACTTTCTCTTAGTTCATTGAGAATAAAAGTGTGTACTAATATTGTTTAGACAAGATGTTATGTCTGCATCTTGTTCTCTGAATGACTACTGTAATGACAATAATATGCAATGTATTAGTTGTTGTAAATGTCCTACTAGCTGTTCTGAAGCTGTTTCATTGCTCTTTTGTCATTTTTTCTCACTTAAATGAATAAAAATATTAAAAAATTATCAGTAAAGCATATAAAATAAAACTACAATTAAAAAAAAATGAGGTGTTATGTTGTCCAGGTTGACCTCCAACTTGTGATCCTTTTGTTCTTAGGCCCCCACATAACTGGGATTTAAGTTATATACTTCTTCAAGCCACAAAAATCAAGGTTAAGACAAACTAATCAATCAAAAAACTCTCCCCAGTAATGGTTTGATTTGCAAGTCTGGAAAAACAAAAGCAGGTTATCTGACCCTGCAGCATTGGTCAATTTTACAGACACATATCTTAGATCTAGTCACTCTAGATAGCCCTCTGGTTCCTTTTGTATACACTCCTCCCTAATTTGTAGACACTTAGAAAAAAAGATACTATTGCAATTTGTTCATCTTAAATTCTGCTTTGCTAAAAAAGAGAAAGAAACAAGAAAACCACATACTTACTTTTCATTAGTTTTCCTGATAATTCTCTCAGTGGAGAAGAGGAACTGTTTTTACTGGCTATTGTTAGTCTGGAGGAAAATTCTTGAGTTTCCATGGAAGCTGGGTGAGTTCCTGCTCTAGCCATCTCAAGATGGAAAGAATGGGTGCTATCACATTCTTGGGAAAGTAGCAAGTAATTCTGACTGCTGTTAGTTCTATTACTCAAGTTGATTCCTTCTGACTGAGTCATAAGCAATTGGACTGGACAAGAATCTTCTAATCTCTTGTCTAGGGACTCGGTTATAATAGATGCTGTAGTTTCATGATTTTTAGACGGCGAGACAGGCTCAGCCAGGGAGCTCTGCTTCACTGTGTTCAGGCTGTGTGCTCTTATTCGGGACCATGTTGTAGAATGAAAACTCTCAGCCTCTAACCAAAATTTAACCAAGTGTTCCATTCTCCGAAGTTCCATGAATTGAATGAAATATGGGAGGACAACAGGGTCATGCAAGACCTGTTCAAGGGTTTTTGAAAGACTTGATTTGGTCTCTTGAGTCTGGTAGTCCAAACAAGATCTGCCTAAAAGAAGCAAAAGAATCAGCAACTTAGTTACAATTTCAGACTGAATATAAATCAATCACCTTTAGCAGCAGTGCTACAGGTTTGGAATAAAGCTTATTACCAGAAAATTAAGATGAATAAAGAATTAATAATATTGGGGGCCAGGGAGATGGCTCAGTGGAATAAGCACTTCCCTGGCAAGGGCCTGAGTTCAATCCCCAGTCCCTCCAAAAAAAAAGAATTAATAATATTAAAAGTTTTGTTTCTAAGCAAAGAAACAACTGCCCAAAACTTATTTAAATTACTAAAAAGTACTTTACTATTCAAGTCTTATACTTCCTCTACAGGCAATTCAGACCATGCAATTCAAAACGGAAAAATATTTCCAAAGAAAAAGGACCACTTACAAATATGAAAAGCTATTGAACTTCATTAAAAACCTAGAAGAATATTCTTTTTTTTGGCGGAACCAAGGATTGAACTCATGCCCTTGTGCTTGCCAAGGAAGCGCTCATTCCACTGAGCCGTTTCCCCAGCCCTAGAAGAATATTCTGATTTCTCTTCAGATCGTATCTTTCACCCTTTACTAAAGATTTTCGTGGAAAGCAACAACTCTAAGTCTTAAACCGATTTTTAAAGCCACATCTTTTGTAAGCCCTCAAAAAGCAATCTAGAAGATGCTAGGCATGAAGTTGCGAATCCTCTAATCCCAGCTATGGGAAGCTGAGACTGGAGGATCACCACAAATTCAAGGCCAGATTGGATCACAAAGTGAATTCAAAGCTAATCTAAAATAAACTGGAAGATCCCGTTTCAAAAACAAAATCAACTAACCTAGAAGAGAACAGTAAAGTAATACAACATTTTTTGCCAATCAAACTGGAAGATGATTTTTCAAAGAAGTAAAAAAGTACAGGTATAGCAGCAACACTCTCATATACTGGTGATGAAAAAAACTGACAAAATCTTTATAGAGGAGCATTTAGGCATACACAGAAAATCCTTAGCAAACTATAATTTTCAATACAGTAACTACTTGTGGGTATTTATCCTGGAGAAAAATTGCTGATGTGTTGATATAAAGATCTTATGAAGTTGAAATATTACAAAAAGTAGCTATGGGATCTTATCTTAAAGAAAAACAAAACAGAGCTGGGCACGTGGCGCACCCCAGAGGCAGGAGGATACTTTCGAGTTCAAAACCAGCCTGGGCTACAAAGTGAGCTTGGGGCCAGCCTGAATGGCATAACCAGACCAAAAAGATAAAAAAAAAACTTAATAAAAGATACATTTATTTTTAGCCAAATTCAGGCTATTACAATATCAAGCTAACAATTAGAATAAACAAAAAACTTAAAAATTTGGCCTTCACAGTACATCATAAACTGGGTCATTTTGATAAATTTATTTATTTTTCTGGTGGAACCAGGAATTGAACTCAGGCCCTTTTGCTTGCCAGGGAAGCACTTATTCCACTGAGCCATCTCCCTGGCCCCTTATCTCCCTGGCTCCTGATAAATTTAACAGAGGGGTTTTTTTTGTTTTGTTTTTCTACAGGGTGTTCAGGGTCTCACTATCAGATAGGACTCAAAGTGATCTACCTGTTTACAGCCTCCCAAGAGTTGGGATTACAGGCAAGCACCACCACACCCAGTCTCCCTCTCAGCATGCCCTGGGAGTGGGCCGCCCCCCACCCCACAGCAGGCCCAGAAACTGAGGATTTTATTGATTTTTTTCAAAGGGCTTTTCTTAATCTTTTGATATTCAAATCAATCAACTCCTTTGAAGCATCTTATATGCCACCATCCTCAGTAATTTTATTACCAAGTAAGTGATCTTTTGACACCACTTTATGCATTTAAGGAAATCTTAGTTTTCCCAAGATTTACAATTTCTTTCAACCAAGAGTTCATTTCTTTTTTGTTTTGCAATTAAATGGCTTTTATTTCCTCCACATTTTATTTTATAGTAGTTCTCACTTAAATCTTCATGAGAATTTTATTATCTGGCTGAGGGAATATTTGCATAGTTATTATCATATAATCTGTCATAATAGTATTTTTTAATGTTATTAATTTTATTGAGAAACAAATAGCAATGAGTTTCAAAACCAATTAGTAGGACAGTTTCAATAATTAATACATTGCATACTGTTGTCTTCACAGTGGTTATTCATAATACAAGATGCAGACATGATATCCTGTCCAAACACATTCAGTACAAATCTTCTCATTGAATTGAGAAAGTAGCTGTATTATCTATCCTAACTATATTGTATATATAGACACAAAATGGTCCTTCATTTATATCCTTTTTTTTAGTTTTCATTTCTTTTGATTATAAATTTACATGCACTCATAAGAAATATTGAGGCTTGCGAGGTAGCTCAGCCATCTAAAGCACTTGCTTAGGCAAAACACAGGGACCATGGTTCAATCCCAGGCACCACATGCTGCGCCAGCCCCACCTTCTGGGTGGGATAAGCCAGCCAGCCAGCCAGCCAGCCAGCCAGCCAGCCAGCCAGCCAGCCAGCCACACACACACACACACACACACAC
>PVKA01019794.1:0-41421 GCA_004027165.1 Ctenomys sociabilis
TTTTTTGCAGAACTGGGGATTGATCTCAGACCCTTGCCAGGGAAGCACTTATTCCACTGAGCCATCTCCCCAGCCCCAAAATATTCTAATATTGTATCTCTGATAAGAATCTAGTTTCCAGCATCTATAAAGAACTCTTCCTTGGAGATGGCTACAGGACACCAGGAGTCAATGCCTATAGTGAGCCTTCCTGGTCCTTGGGAGTTAGATTTGTTCCAATCTACCACTTCTAGTGCAACCCATGGCAAGAATAAAGACACCAGGCATATTCGTAGTTATGGGGAACCAAGGGATCCTCTATGAGGATGGCTGTCCAAAAACAAAGGATCCCATTTCTGGTGCTGTCTCAGTTAGTTACTCTTCTTTCATTGCTGGGACAAAATACCCAAGTTTAGGAAGGAAAGGTTTACTCAGCTCACAGTCAGTGGAGATTTCAGCCCATACTCAGCTGGCTCCATCCAAGGCAGAGTGGCACATGGCAGAGGGCAGCCATTCGTGGCAGCAACAAAGAGCAAAAGAGCAAAAGAACTGCCAGCAGCGCAGGCAGCTAGCTTGCTTCTTTCCTCCTTACACTGTAATGCAGAGTATCTGCCCCAGGGTGCTCACACCCATACTCCCAGCACTGGATCATGAATCAGTCACAAACTCCAGAAGCTGCCCCACGACTGTGAGACATTTTGGGGGGACAACTAAACACAAACCGTAACCGGTGCCAACCCCAAGTAGTAGATTATTACTTGTTCTCTGACTGACCATATATAAAATAGGGTTCTCACAAACCCCCTAGTCGGGTTCAATTAATTTGTTAAAGCAGCTTCCAGAATTCAGGAAAGGGGATGGGGAGGTAGCTCAATGGCACAAGTGTCTACCCGACAAGCTCAGGTCCTAAGTTCAAGTCCCAGTACAAAAAAAAAAAAAAAAAAAAAAAAAAAAAAAAAAAAAAAAAAAAAAAAAAAAAAAAAAAAAAAAAAAAAAAAAAAAAAAAAAAAAAAAAAAAAAAAAAAAAAAAAACACTCAGGGAAACAAATGTATTCACTCAGCTTCTTATAAAGACCATCTCAGCTAAATGAAAGAGATGCCATGGAAGGTATGTGGAAGGAGCACAAAGTTTTCCTATCTGCTTGAGGCAAACTACCCCCTGGCACCTCTACATGTTCAGGCCTGCTATCTGGAAGCTCTTAAAGGGGAAAATTAAAATTTTAAATAAAAGCCTACCCCCCCAAAAAAATTAAATAAATAAAAGCCTACGTAGGCTGCCTGCCAAGCCAAGTGGACATGTCTTGCAGACCCAATAGCAGAATGCTCCTCCCTTTCTGAAAAGCCCTGTCTTTGCTGCCTTTGTAACTGGTGACCCTGCAGACATAACAGAACATTTCTTCCTTTTTGTAACATTTGCCCATTTAACTAATGTTCTTGTGAAATATGTACACTCCTTCAGCAGTCCATGATGTCACCCAACCCTCCAATCATAGGTGCCAAATCTGCCTAGGTCCTCCCTGCTCACTTTCTCTTTAAAAACCCCAAACCCCCATAGGACAGAGCTCTGACCCTTTAGGAGAGATCCTAGTCAGAAGCCCACCGGTGCCTCCTAAACCTCAAGGCTGTTTTTTCACGTTTGGTCTTTTTTCTGCAGCACTCTCTGACCCTTGTCCTTCTGGGTTTTTATGGAGACTTGGCTACATGAGCATGAGTGACAACATTATTGCCAATAGTGATCAACTTCACTTCAGCCCACTCAGATGGGGCAAGGGACTGAAAGCTCCAAACCTGTAATCACGGCGTTGGTTCCTCTGGCAACCAATCCCGCTCTGCAGCACTGAGGAAGCCACCCAGAGTTCCTCATTCAAACAAAAGATACAGCTATCTTTTGTTCAGGAAGTTCCAAAGGACCTAGGAGCTCAGTGCTAGGAACCAGGAACAGAGAACAAATACATATTTCTCATTATACCTTATTTTTTTCTATAATGTGAATAGGCCTTGTGTCATCAGAAGCAGGCCTTATAGAAGAGGTAATTCTGCCTCTAGGTGATCCTCAGGCTCAGCCTTCCCTGATCTCCAGCCTGCTAACCTGCCCAGTACAGTTCCAACTCGCTAGCTCCAACAATCACAGCAGCCGACTCATTCGCTTATTCCATCACACGCACATTGTTGGTTCTGGTTCTCTAGAGAACTATAAGCTGAACAGTAATCCTTGGGAAAAGCCAGAGGGTGACCTATAATGAGGCTTCCAGGAGACCTAGTCTATCACCTATGTTCCCTTCTGCTACAACCATCCTTTCTCCTAGCCAGCTGTCACCTGCCTTCTTCCTCTGTCCTGGCACCTGCTGGCTATGAAAACCTTCAAGGACAGAACCTGCATGTCTAGGGCCCCAGTGTCTAATACAGCCTCTGTCAGAGAGCAGGTAGATGTTAATGCACCAAGCTGCAAAATATAAATCAGTAGGCTGAATTGAGAGACCCCTACCTCAGGACGAAGCCTCTATTTCCTGCAGATGATAATATTAGCCCCCAATTTGCCACTAGCCAAAAGCCCAGTTTCAGTCATAATTGCCAGACTCCTGGGTCCTCTTCCTAAGGAAAAACAAACCACACCCATCTGGTTTCAGCCGGGAACGTTCTAATACCTGGAGAGTGAACACGAGTTGCCTGGTGCACAAATACGGAAGAGGGCAAAGATTTGGACAGAATCCCACTATTTTTCAGTTTTCCTTAGCTCGTCGCATTCGGACGTGCAGATGTGGAAAATTAAGAGACCTTTCTCTATAAAACAGAACCGACGAGGATGGGATTCGAACCCACGCGTGCAAAGCACAATGGATTAGCAGTCCATCGCCTTAACCACTCGGCCACCTCGTCCCACGCCTACTACTTCTTTCCAATTTATTTATCTCTAATCGTCTCCGAACCCTCGGTTTCCCATCAGTTGCTCCTCGCCGCCCGTCTAATAGGACTCCAGAGAGGGAGAAAAAAAACAATGGAAAGAAGCTGTTTTGTTTTTGGGAGCGCGCTTTTACCGGGAGCCGCGCCATTCTTCATTAAGCTGTAGCAGAGGTATTAACCACAATTTCCCCTCCGAGTCCTGGCGTGCACGCCTCGGTTGCAAGATGCACAAGGTACAGAAAACTGCACACTAACCGCGAGGAAGGGGTGCAATGTCCCACAGCACAGTGGCAGTGGCAGTGGCGGTGGCGGTGGCGGCCAAGCCGCGGGATCTCTGCAGGATCGACGTTCGCAAAGCGCGCGGCGGGTACAGTGGCTCCTCCTGTCCCGCAGAGGGCGAGCTCGAGCTCCCAGAGACCAGCGCAGGCCGACAGAGGGCGGGGTTGTGCGCGGGGCTCGGTTCGCTTCGGGACGCCTCGGGTGCGCTCGGCAGGCTGCGGTAAATCCGGGCTTGCGGTCGCTGTTAGATTTGGGTAGACACCGAGGCCCTGTGGTCCCTGGTGCGCAGCCCGGTGGTCCCTGCTGTGCGTCACCCCGTGCCCCAGGAACCATGCAGATGTCCTATGCCATCCGATGCGCCTTCTACCAGCTGCTGCTGGCCGCACTTATGCTCGTGGCGATGCTCCAGCTGCTCTACCTGTCGCTGCTGTCCGGACTGCACGGGCAGGAGGAGCAGGAGCAATACTTTGAGTTCTTCCCGCCGTCCCCGCGATCAGTGGACCAAGTCAAGGCGCAGCTCCGCACCGCGCTGGCCTCCGGAGGTGTCCTGGACTCAAGTGGCGATTACCGCGTCTATCGGGGCCTCCTAAAGACCACCATGGACCCCAACGATGTGATCCTGGCCACGCATGCCAGCGTAGACAACCTGCTGCACCTATCGGGCCTGCTGGAGCGTTGGGAGGGCCCACTGTCCGTCTCAGTGTTTGCAGCCACCAAGGAAGAGGCGCAGCTGGCCACGGTGCTGGCCTACGCGCTAAGCAGCCACTGCCCCGATATGCGCGCCAGGGTCGCCATGCATCTTGTGTGCCCCTCACGTTATGAGGCCGCAGTGCCTGATCCCCGGGAGCCAGGAGAATTTGCTCTGCTTCGCTCCTGCCAGGAGGTCTTTGACAAGCTAGCCAAGGTGGCCCAACCTGGGATCAATTACGCACTGGGCACCAATGTCTCCTACCCCAACAACCTGTTGAGGAATCTAGCTCGAGAGGGGGCCAACTATGCTCTGGTGATCGATATGGACATGGTGCCCAGCGAGGGGCTATGGAGAGGTCTGCGGGAAATGTTGGATCAGAGCAACCAGTGGGGGGGAACAGCCCTAGTGGTGCCAGCTTTCGAGATCCGCCGTGCCCGCCGCATGCCCATGGATAAGGCAGAGCTGCTGCAGCTCTACCAGGTGGGGGAGGTGCGGCCCTTCTATTATGGGCTCTGCACACCCTGCCAGGCACCCACCAACTACTCCCGCTGGGTCAACCTGCCAGAAGAAAGCTTACTGAGACCTGCCTACGTGGTGCCTTGGCAGGACCCCTGGGAGCCTTTCTACGTGGCTGGAGGCAAGGTTCCTAACTTTGACGAGCGGTTTCGGCAATATGGCTTCAATCGCATCAGCCAGGTGCCTAAAAGGGAAAGGGAAGAGGGAAAATGGTTAAGAGGGTGCATGGGATCAGAAATGGGATGATGGAAAAGAGGCAATGATACAGGAGAGATCATAGTTTGGGAAGTGGCTGGGTGGAAGTTCCAGGATGCCTTCAGAGAGGTATGAAAGCTGGACTGTGACTTTAGAGATGCTTGTTTGGGTCCTGGAAATGTCATCAAACTTTGCTGACCTGTCTCTCCCTCTACAGGCCTGTGAACTGCACGTGGCAGGGTTTGACTTTGAGGTGCTGAATGAAGGTTTTCTGGTTCATAAAGGCTTCAAAGAAGCCTTGAAGTTTCATCCCCAAAAGGAAGCTGAAAATCAACACAATAAGATCCTTTACCGCCAGTTCAAACAGGAGTTGAAGGCCAAGTATCCCAACTCTCCCCGACGTTGCTGAGTCCTTCCCTTCCCTAGTCTGAGAAGTCTCAGCCTCTGGCTCCTCAGGCCACACCTCAGGCCTGACTGGGGTAAGAAATGCCACTCCACTTTACAGAGGCGCTGTGGAGTTGAAACACTGGACTTAAATATGGGGTGCTGGGAATTGATTCAGTCCTAGCTTTACCACTAACTAGCTGTGTGGCCTTGAGCAAATCCCGTTACCTCTCTGAGCCTCAGTTACCGTCTGTAAAAAGGGAGGTGAGAATGCCTACCTCACAGAACTCTTGGGAGGCTCAGATGAGATGCTGTATGTGAAAACATTCTGTAAGCTTCGTACAAATGTGAAGTATTAATATTATTACAGTATTATTGTTATTGTTGTTATTAACAATATTGGGTGAATGGGTAGTAAAAGAGCAAAAGGTATGACTGGGACAGAACTGAGAAGTCTGAGTACTTAATAAAATGGGCCTTTTGGAAAGAAATCAAGATGAAAGCATAGAATTTAATTATTAACTCTTGGACTGAAACCTAAACTTCATGGTTCTTCCAGGCCTCCGCCCTCGGGCGCTCTCGGGAGGGAATGATCTGCAGGCTCTATGAGGGACAATCTGGGATCTGTACCCTCCAATAGCCTAGGCTGGTTATTTGCCTTCGAATGACAATGTGTAAATAAACGAGTGTTCACATCCACAGCTGGTTCTATTACTCTCCTGAGCTGGGGTCCCGGGTCTTTCCCTTACGCGCTGTGGGGAGGTGGCCAAGGACCAAAGGCTGCTTGCTATGAAGTCAAGAAATCATCGGGGTCTTCCCCGCCAACCAAAGGCCTGCGTGAATGTCTCCCGGTTGCTATGGACACCGACCCGCGGTATCCCAGCAGACCTCCACCCCAGTTGGCCAATCGCAAGCTTCCAAGATCGGCACTTATTGATGATGTACACGGAAGTGCCTGTGGGCCCCGCCTCCCGGGTGAAGAGGGACCTGCACAGAGCTTCCGGGAGCCCAGTAGCGGTTGCCAAAAGGATTCAATCACCTCTCAGGGAGTTGGACGTGAGGCCGGAGGCCACAGATCCCGCGGTGCGTATCGCCACATCTGCTGTCTGGGTTGACCTCTCTGTTCAGCCGGTAGGAACCAACACAATCTCCTCCCGAGAGAGAGGAGAGACTTAACCGGCGTGATGCTTGCGGGGCCGCAGGGCCGCAGCTGACCGCAGAACATTCCTCTGCCCTGTAGCCCGCGCCGGCATACCTGAGGGTAGAGGGAGGTGGAAAGCTTCCGGAAAGCCTCAGAAAATCTAAGTTGGCCTCTGTGATTGTGGGGAGGGGGGTCTGCTTTCTGTGGAAGCCTGCCCTTGAGCAGCTTACTGTCTAGAGACGTAAACTGCATGTGCACAGCACTTGGAGTTGATTTTTTTCATCCTTAAATCCTGCAGTCTTTTCAACCCTCGATCAGGAATGTTTATCTAGTTTTTGCACCCGGGTTAAAGAGGGGAGGTTGTGACTAATTAGGAGTCAATCAGAGTCATCTGCAAGAAGGACGTGCTTTCTGGAAGAGATACAGCTTAACACTCCTTCTGACAAGTTGCATACACTTAAAAGAGTGAGGTAATTGCCAGTGGTGGGAGATGAGATTTGAGAATAGGAAAAATGAGGCCGGTTTTCAGGTCAGGTTCAGATCATTAGTGAAATCATTCAAAAATGCGTCTAAAGTCCATAGGCCAGGGACAGCACACTAGTTGAATGAGTGTCAAGGAATATTGGTCACCACTACAGGCGCCTGGGTCTATCAAGAGTTAAAAACCAGTTCCTGCACTGAGAATTTGTTTTATGTAATTTGTATCTGCAACTCTTCATCAAGTGAGCCAGTAGTGCATTAAGTGAGCAAGGAGCACAGTGCAACTCCTGCTCTAGTAAGGCTGCCGCACACACTGGTAGGACAGCCATGAGAATGGTCAGTAGGAGATGTGAACAGAATGCTTCCTAAAGGGCGTGGGAGTGGTGTTCACACCATGCTAACGGCCTACAGAAAGCAGTAGCCAGAGAAGTTGGAAGAACAGCAATGATACTGGCACTTAGGAGGCCGAGGCAGGAGGATCACTATGAATTTAAGATCAGCCTGGGCTATATAGTGAACTCAAGGCCAGCCTGAACTATAGCAAGATCCCTTCTCAACTACAGAGACAGACCGACAGACAGTTGCATAGCTGCCAGATGACAGTGAAATGATTCTCAAAGAGCACTCTAGTCTTCTTCTATAGTGATCCCTTGGTACCTTTGGCCCTGTCAATACTCCTTCCTTTTGAAATTCTCGTTCTCTGTGACTTTGGGTTTTCCTCCTTTGTTTCCTGATCTTACCCTTTAGTAAGATCCACCATATAGCCCTTCTTACTCTCCACATTCTGCCTTCCTGGCCACATCAACTGATGGCTTGGAGAACTTGCTGAATGCTGATGACTGATATAAGGAGAATTACATCAGAAGTTTGTGGGAAGGGATTCTAACCTGGTCCTGGGTACAGCAGTGAAAGCTTCTGAGGAAGATGAAAGATGAACCTGATGTGGCCCCTGAATTCATGAGGGAGGAAACATTCTTGGCAAAGTGAACAGCAAGTGCAAAGGCCCAGAAATGACAGAAGTAGAGGGGCTAAAGGACCAAGGGTCTGACCTTTGACAAGACCAGTGGATTAAAGAGCTGCTTAGACAGACAGAGGGACCCAGGTCGATTCCTGGTGTGCCGTGCTGGCCCTGACCCAGGGGCATGCTGAGACAGTGATTGAGACTGGGTGTGGTGGTGCATGCCTATAATCCCAGCACTTGGGATTCTGAAAACAGGAGAATTACTACAGTCTGATCTGTGTAGTGAGACCTTGTAGACCCTATATAATGGCACACACGGGCCAGAGAGATAGCTCAGAGGCATAAGCACCTACCTGGCAAGCACAAGGATCCAAGTTGATTCCCAGCCCCACATGCCCTGTGGTCACCAGGGTGCGCCATCTCAGCCCTGGATGTAGGCGCCCACCATGTGGCCTGGAACCATGCGTGGTGCGATATGCCTGTAATCCTAGCACTCAAGAGGTTGAGCCTGGAGGATCTCTGCAGTTCCAGACCAGCCTGGGGGCTATAAAAATGAGCACAAGGCCAGCCCAAACTGCATAGTCAGACCCTGTCTCAGAAAAAAAAAAAAAAAGTGCCAGCGAGATAGCTCAGCCCAGTGAGATAGAGAACTAAAGGGCTTGCTTGGGCAAGCACAGGTGAGCAAGGAGCACAGTGCAACTCCTGGTTTAATCCCAGGCACCACAGGCCACAGCAGCCCCACCTGCAGGGTCAGCTGACTGGCTAGAGTCTGGGCATAGTGGCACATGCCTGTGATCCCAGTGCTGGGAAGGCCGAAAGCTGGAGGGTCACCATGAGACCAAGCTGCTGTAGTGCGATCCTGCACCAAATACATTAAAACAAAACACACTAGCACTCTAAGTCCCTGATACAAGAGGATTTCAAGTTCAAGCCCAGTCTCCAAATAAAAAAGTGCTTATAGATCTGGAAATGAGCCCTGAGGTAGTGTGGCATTAGCCACAAGGAAGTACCTAATTATAGGATTAATTTCAGTAAGATTAAGGGGTACAGTAATAGAACAAAAAAAGCAAGGTGTGGTGGTGTGTGCCTGTAATCCCAACACTTGGGGGACTGAGGCAGGAAGATCATTGCTGAATCAGGATCACTGAGTTCAGACCCGGCCTGGGCTATGTAGTGAGTTCAAGACCAGATTGAATGAAGTACATAGCAAGACCCTGTCTCGAAAAATCAGTACTAAAGGGCTGAAAGAGTAGCTTAGCATATGTGAGGTCCTTGGTTCAAGGCTTCACACCATACAAGCATATGCGCACGCACACATACAAAAAAACTAGCCTGGGTAATACTGTATATAAAGAACAGAGGGGGGTTGAGGAGATGGCTCAGTGGAATAAGCGCTTCCCTGGCAAGTGCAAGGGCCTGAGTTCAATCCCTGGTTCTGCCACACAAAAAAAAAAAGAACAGAGATTTCTTTTTAAAAGATTTCATAAGAGTTCTGGAGGCTAGGAAGTACAAAGTTTAGGGACTCAAATATCTTCAGGAGCCTTCTTGCTGCTTTATCCCATGGCATCAGATAACAGTGTAAGAGGGAAGGGACAAGGCCAGAGTCATCTTTTATCAGGAACACACTGCCATACTAGGCCACTCTTGTAATGTGGTATGAATCCGCTCATGAGAGCAAACCTAGTTACCTTTCAAAGGTCACATCTCTGAACACTTGTACTGGAGCTTAAACTTTCAACACATAGTTTCTGCCAAGAGAGGACAGAGTGAGGGGAGCAGTGAGGCCCTGGGGTCTCTAGAGCCCCAGAGCCCAGTGGAAGGCAAGAGGATTGTAGAGTGTTAGGAAGAGGCACAGAAGACATTGTGGTTCAAGTAAACCATTTGGGCATAGGAAGGGTAATGGAAGAAGGAGAACTGGCTATTAGATGAGGTGAAGGATTCCGTGCTGTTAAGGGCCTTGAGCAATTAGGCCCAGTTCAGTTGCCACTGGGGAGCCCACCCGTGACCCTCTCCATCAGTGGATCATACCTTCAGCCAGTATTCCCAGAATTGGGATCAACATCCTAGGGGATGAGCATTTCCTCATGAGAAGTGAAGATGCTTCTGGTGTGAGGCCAGTTACTTCTCTCATACAGACTCCCTCCCCACACACCCTCCTGAGAGTCAGGTTTCCTGTGACAGCTGCACCCCTCCCCCAGAACCCAAATGCCTGCCCAGCCTCCAAGCAAAGACACAGAAGAGATGGAAGTAGAGGGTGATTCCGCTGCTGAGATGAATGGGGAAGAGGAAGAGAGTGAGGAGGAACGGAGTGGCAGCCAGACGGAGTCAGAAGAGGAGAGCTCAGGTGAGCTGCGCCCCTATGGCTGCCCAGGCTCCAGAGCCAGCCAGCCCTAACCAGTCTCCCTCTCCAGAGATGGATGATGAGGACTATGAACGGCGCCGCAGTGAGTGCGTCAGTGAAATGCTGGACCTGGAGAAGCAGTTCTCGGAGCTAAAGGAGAAGTGAGCACGGGGATGCCTCAGGCTAGATGTCAGGGTAGCTGGGGCGAGGAGGCAGCAGGTTTGGGACTGATGCCCAGAGTGACTAGTACCAAACTCACAGCCCTCATGGCAACATTTGCCCAAGAGCCATTGGAGACCCAGAGTTGTCTGACTACCTTTCTTTTTTTTTTTTTTTTTTGGTCTTTTTGAGACAGGGTCTCACTGTGCAGTTCAGGCTGGCCTTAAGCTCACTTTGTAGCTCAGGCTGGTCTTGAACTCACAACAATCCTCCTGCCTCAGCCTCCCAAGTGCTGGGATTACAGGCGTGCGCCACCACGCCCGGCTTTACCTTTCACCTCCCAGGTTGTTCAGGGAGCGACTGAGTCAGCTACGCTTGAGGCTAGAGGAAGTAGGGGCTGAGAGAGCCCCTGAGTATACAGAGCCTCTTGGGGGACTGCAGCAGAGTCTTAAGATTCGCATCCAGGTGGCAGGTCTGTGGCTGTCCTTTGCCTTCCGGGAACATAGCCTCTTCCATTTTTATCCCTGCCCAGCCATTCCCTGTCCTCTGGGATATCTCACCCTCCCTTTTGGGCCCCGGGCACCCAGCCAATCAGGGCTGTCGCGCTCTCTCCGTCTCTGTCTGTCTGTCTCTCTCTCTAGGCATCTACAAAGGCTTCTGTCTGGACGTGATTAGAAATAAGTACGAGTGTGAGCTGCAAGGAGCCAAGCAGCACCTGGAGGTGAGCTGAGGCCCAGAGACTGTGCAGAGTGCGTGAGGCTGAGGTCCCTGGTGGTGCCTGGCTGAGCATCTTCGCCTCTTCCAGAGTGAGAAGCTGCTGCTCTATGACACGCTCCAGGGGGAGCTGCAGGAGCGGATCCAGAGGCTGGAGGAGGATCGCCAGAGCCTGGACATCAGTTCAGGTGAAGCAGGGGCTGAGCTCTGCCTATACCCATCCTTCTCTGGGCTTCTGCTTCCTGGGGTCCCTGTGAGGACTTAGTGAGGCCTAGAAAAGGCCTAGTCCTGCATCTAGCACACAGCAGGCTCAGCTGATCCCACACAGGTATGATAGCCATAGTACCCTCCATTCCCACAGCACCTCTGTTTATACGGGATCTTAGAGAGATATGAATTGATTTTATCTCAGTCGCCTCAACAAATGAAGAAACCATATTTCACAGGAAGGTGATGGCCTCTTCCCTTCGGCCAGGACCTGGACAGTCCTAGGGGATGAGACAGTCGAGTCAGTCCACTGGCCTGAGTGGTGATGAGGGAGCTGGGGGGTAGGGCAGGTGGCCCATGTGGTGAGCAGAGGCCACATAGGAGGGAACAGCCTGTGTGCTGGTCCCCTGATTCTGACAGTGGGTCTGGGGGCCACAGAGTGGTGGGATGACAAACTGCATGCGAGAGGCAACTCCAGGACCTGGGACTCGCTGCCACCCAGCAAGAGGAAGAAGGCACCTCTCGTCTCTGGTATCCTTCCACCCAGGGTGGCACAGCACTGGCCTGGATGTCATGGCAGGCTGCAAACTCTGGAGGGGCTTAGAGGTAACATGAAAGAGTCGGGCAGCACACATTTATGGCCATTTGGTGTCACGTGACTTCTCAAGCCACTCTAGTTGTCAGGAATAGTTTAGGGGTCCTGGGTGCTCCCCAGCTATATGGATCCTAAGAAAATAAAAGATTCAGCCTGATGACTCACTGTGACTTCCTAAGTAGGGAATCAGTCTTTGAGGACCCCCTAGCTTTTCCTCCACATCCCCAGTCTCAGCTACAGGAAGTCCCAGACTTTTACTCTCAGCCCAGCCCTTCCCTCTCCTTATTCCTGCCTGCTCAATGTCATCCCAAAAGCTGCCTTTTCTGCCTCCCCCAATGTCTGTGGCTTTTCTTTTCCCTGTGCTCTTGCTGCTTCTGCCTCCCCCCCCCCCCCCCCCCCTTCAGTCTGGCTTCCTCTTCCTTCAGCCCTTCTGAGAACATAGCATAGAAATGAGCTGATGGAGGCCAAGGGGGAAGGACCTGAGAGGCAGCCCTGAAGGAGCGAGCCATGGGGTGAAGGTGTGGAGACCTCATGCTGGTGTTGGGGAGGATGGCTTTTAGGATGGAAGAGGCCAGATTCTGCCTTCAGGTAGAAGATGTCACTCAGCAAGGGAATAGTTAATGACAGAAGGCCAGATGAAACAGGACCCTACAGATGCTACAGAAGGCAGGAAGGGAATTGGTGCCTTCTGTGAGCTCCTTGAAATAGGCTGAGAGCCAGGAGGCACAGACATAAAAGGTGGGCCTGTGCTTGGACTCAGGCTCTCAGCACTGAGTGCCACCTCAGCCTACCAGGCTGAGGGCCTGGTACCTGCCCCCTCCATGGCTGTTCTGCTTCCTTGACCCCTGTCATAGGCCCTTATATTGTATACATGCTGCAGGAGATTGACATCCTGGAGGACTGGACGGCTATCAAAAAGGTGAGCCCTAGCCAGGCATGGTGGCGCATGCTTGTAATCCCAGCACTCGGGAGGCTGAGGCAGGAGGATTGTTGTGAGTCCGAGACCAGCCTGAGCTACAAAGTGAGCTTAAGGCCAGCCTGAACTGCATAGTGAGACCCTGTCTCAAAAAGACAAAAAAAAAAAAAAAAAAAAAAAGGTGAGCCCACTGTTTCCCCCATGCCCTATCCCCATTCCCTGCCTACTCTTCAGCAACCTGCCCTCTGTCCAGGTGCCCTGGCATTGCAGCAGCTCATGATCCTCTTCTTGAGCAAGGAGTGTGTGTTGCCTTGGCTGCCTCCTCTGTCTGCCCCAATGCCTGTGGCTTCTCTGCCCTGTGACCTACCCTGGGGTGCCCACATCCCAAAGGCCTTGTTCCAGGGCAGGTTTGATGGAAGAGTGGGGAGGATAACATGGCTGGCTGAGCCTTTGACAGGAGGCACCCCAGAGCTTTGCCTAGAAGGGACCTCATGCTCCCAAAGCTCAGTGCCACTCCAACTCCTGCATCTCCCACCCATCAGAGCAGCAGGGAGTGGGTACTGTCAAGCTGGGCTCTCACAAGGGGCTTGTCTTCTATGCAGGCGAGGGCAGCAGTGTCCCCTCAGAAGAGAAAAGCAGATGGTAAGAGCCATGGTTGCATCCTGCTTCCCCTTCCCCTTGCCATTAACACCCCCCCCACACCCCACCCCCAGTCTGGCCTCTAGGGAATGAGCCCAGAGAGAGAGAGGGGCCACAACAGTTAGTAGCCCTGGAGCCAAGGAGATGGTTCAGTTGAATAAGCACTTTCCTGGCAAGTGCAAGGGTCTGAGTTCAATCCCTGGTTCTGCAAAAAAAAAAAAAAAAAAAAAAAAAAATTGGCCCAGCTTAGGGCTGAGGGTTTTGTGGGAATTTGGAGAGCAGCAACTGGGAGGAGGAAACTAGATTGATGGAGGTAGATGATGTAGAGGTGAAATGGAGCTCCAGCAGGATGGGTCAGGGCTGCCTGGAATGCTGAGCCCCAGGGATAAGGGCTCCCAGAGCAGGCACTTCTTAGGTCCCCTTCAGGAAGTGGCTGCCTACTCCTTGGCTTAACTTTTTCTTGATGACTTCTCTTCCTGCACACCACCAGGACCCTGACCCTGCTGTTCACAGCCTTGGAACAGCTGGCACCACACTCAGGATTCACATTTTCCTGCAAAACGCAAATTGGCACAGCCCAGGGGCAGCCCAGCCAGCTCGCCAGTGCTGCTGCAGATGCCCCCTCCGACCATCACTCTGGACCCTTCCTCAGCCTGCACAGCTGTAGCTGTAGAGCTGACCTGGCCCTGGCAAGACTGCTGTCTATCCCTAAACCAGCCCACTCCTCACTGTGTCAAAGGAGATGGGCCCTGTCCTAAGCCAAAGCAACATTCCTCCTGGTGACCTCAGATGTGGAGACCCTAGCCACTAGCCCAGGAGCTGGGTCCTACAGCACAGGAACTCTAAGCCAGAAATGCTATGTGGAAGGTCTGTCTACAGCTGGAGGTGGTAGCCAGGCTCCTCCACTGTTCTCAGGGCCATTCCTGGTATCTGCCTCCCACATTGCAAGAACTGGAATTAAAACCTTTTCTGGAACTCTGGCATGACCAAAGTGTCTGATTTGTCCAGGAAGGGAATCTCATCTTCTGTGGGAAGTGCCTGAAGCAGGCCAACTCTCCTGGAGTCCCTACAGTTTGGGGTACTTGGGGGTATAGGCTGGGGAAACAGGTTGGGCCTAGAGTTGGAAGCTACGTGTGGCACAGGCAGAGTGGCACACACGAAGCACGTGTCTTTGGGGAAGGGCCTGGTGCATGTAATTGGAGGCCGGGTCAAGTCTGCACCTGCCCCAGTTGCTTGGCAGATTGGCAAGCAGGCTGGCAGGGCCTGTGCGTGGGCAGCAGCCAACCGCAGCACCATGTGCTGACAACCTCGCCACCACACTCCCCCCTGGTTAGCTCTAGTCAGAACCACCCCCAGAACCTCAGTTAAGCAAAGGGGTTGGTTTCCATGGAGACAGCATCCTTTCTCCTTGGCAACCTGAAATCCCAAAACCCAAGTTAGGTTCAGGAATGAGTCATCTGTGACCAGTAGGGGGTGCTGTCCTGCAAAGCTGACCCCCCCCCCCACACACACACACACATACACCCAAGACAGGGAACAATGAGCAACTGACCACAGACTTAAGGTGACTTGGGTGGGGCCTGGTCTTCAGGGAGGGAGTGGGTCCTCCTTAACCCCTCCCAACCCTTGCTACATGGGTGGAGGAGGCTTCAGGAAGAACTGGGTGGAAGAGGCACCCTGCATCTGGGGCTCCCAGCACTGCACTAGCAGGAAGGTGATCCTGTGCCCTCCTGGCTAGAACAGAGAGGAATTTGGGCACTGTCCAGGCAGAGTGGACGCAGAAGAGTTAACTGATGGGGTGTGACATGGCAGAACCGCCCTCAGGAAGTGTTACTCACCGCTGGGAATGTATGCGCCTGTGTCTGGGGGCTGAATTCTCTTCCTGAGTCCTAACAGAAGGAGAAGCCTAACAGAGGAAAAGAACAAGCTCCAAGCCATGGAAGACCCTGGAGAGCCAGAGACACACCGTCCCAGAGCCCCCAGCCCAAGCCTTGCCCATGGACATTTGGAGAGAGAAAAGTTAGTCAAGTTGGAAGGGTGGCCAGGTGGGGAGAGAAGAGACTGCAAGGGAAAAGTCCATCTGGGGGCAAGGGGACCCAGAGGCTGGGAAGGGCTTGGGCATGGGAGCCCTGGCCCTGCTCAGCTGTGGGCACCCGGCCCCAGGCCACCCCAGGACCCACTCTACGATGTACCTGATGCCAGTGGAGGTCAAGCAGGTGGGCCCCAGCGGCCTACACGTGCTGTGAGTCTTCGGGAACGCCTGCTGCTCACCCGGCCCGTGTGGCTGCAGCTTCGGGCCAATGCTGCTGCAGCCCTGCATGTGCTGAGGACGGAGCCTCCAGGGGTGAGTCTTGAGTGACCCCAGGCAGCTGAGGGTGGGAGGGAGAGAGGCTAGATGGTGAGGCCCTGAGCCTCCTGACCTCAGCCACTTGCAGACATTCCTGGTGCGGAAATCTAACACCCGCCAGTGCCAGGCCCTGTGTGTGCGGCTGCCAGAGGCCAGTGGGCCCTCCTTCGTCTCTAGCCACTACATCCACGAGAGTCCTGGTGGTGAGAAGGGCCAGCCTGGGTAGAAGGAGCTGGAAACTGGGGTGGGGAAGAGGCAGAGAACCTTACTCTTAGTGTTTCTTAGGTGTCTCTCTGGAGGGGTCTGAGCTTCTGTTCCCAGACCTAGTCCAGCTCATCTGCGCTTACTGTCACACCCGGTGAGACTGCCCACAGGGTACCATGTGCCTTCTACCCAAGAGGTCTTCAGATCTTCCTTTCCCCAACCTGAGCATCCCTCTTTCCTGTTTTCACCCCTCTCTGGCTCAGGGACATACTTCTCCTCCCACTCGGACTGCCCAGAGCCATCCAGCAGGCAGCCACCCACAAGGAGCTGGAGGCCATCTCCCACCTGGGCATTGGTAAGGGTCCCCTCCATCCATCACACAGAGAAGCTGAGGCCAAGGGGAAAGGGAGGGTGCCACAGCTCTCCTTGGTGGGCCTCTCCCAGCCTGCCCTGAGGCCTCATGCTTTCTGGTCCCTAGAGTTCTGGAGTTCCTCCCTCAACACCAAAGCTCAGCCAGGCCTGTCTGAAGGCCCACCAGCACCCAGGCTGAAGGCCCGCTCCCCTCATGAGCTGGACCAGGGCACCGGCGCTGCACTGTGCTTCTTCAATCCACTCTTCCCAGGGGACCTCGGCCCCACCAAGCGTGAGAAATTCAGAAGGAGCTTCAAAGTACGCGTGTCCACGGAGACCTCCAGCCCCCTATCTCCACCTGCTGTGCCACCTCCCCCAGTCCCTGTGATGCCAGGAGCATCCTCCAACCACACCGAGAGGCTTCCCACTCGACAGCTACTACGGAGGGAGAGCTCAGTGGGTTACCGTGTGCCAGGGGGCGCCAGCCCTAGTCTCCCACCCCTGCCCTCCCTCCAGGAGCTGGAATGTGGCTCCCCTAGCAGCTCCGAGGAGGAGGGACCACCAGGGTCCCGGGGCAGCCCCTCAGTCTCCCCCAGTCTGGGCCGCAGGTGGCACAGGCGGCCACTGCTTAGGTCCATGAGCTCTGCCTTCTGCTCCCTGCTGGCTCCTGAGCGGCAGGTGGTTCGTGTGGCTGCAGCACTGGTGCAAGACAGACACACGGGTGTGGGCCAGCTGGTACAGGATCTCCTGACGCAGGTGCGGGCTGACCATGAGCCCCAAGAACTGCAAGGCATTCGCCAGGCACTGAGCCGGGCCCGGGCCATGCTGAGCGCAGAGCTG
This sequence comes from Ctenomys sociabilis, assembly GCA_004027165.1. Taxonomy (NCBI): domain Eukaryota; kingdom Metazoa; phylum Chordata; class Mammalia; order Rodentia; family Ctenomyidae; genus Ctenomys; species Ctenomys sociabilis. Next base: position 16,841 of record PVKA01019794.1, read on the forward strand.
GAGCCTGAGAAACTGCTGCCCCCTGAGAGGCTTGGTAAGGGCCTCCTTGGATCCCTTTGATCCCTGATTCTTCTATCTCCGGCTTTTCCCCATTCACTTTTCTCTGCCTCACTGCCTGCTTCACTGATGCTGTTCTGCTGCTTAACGGATCTCCTTGTCTCACTACTGTTCAAGTGGCTGCCATCCTCTGCCTCTAACCCCACCCTGGTCTCCCTCAGGGCCTCGTGTTTGGTGGAGCTTCTGCTCCTTCTCCTTTGACCCCATCTGCCCCTCCTCTGACAGAACACGTCCTAGAGAAGTCTCTGCATCACTCTGTGCTCAAACCCCTCCGGCCCATCCTGACAGCTCGCCTTCGGCACCGACTTTCTGCTGATGGCTCCCTTGGCCGCCTGGTGGAGGGCCTCCGCCTGGCCCGGGCCCAGGGCCCTGGGGCCTTCAGTTCTCACCTGAGCCTGCCCTCCCTGTCGGAGATAGAGCAGGTGCGCCAGAAACTACTGCAACTACTGCACACCTACTCACCTAGTGCCCAGGTCAAGCGGCTCCTGCAGGCCTGCAAGTTGCTCTACACAACCCTGAGAACTCAGGCAGGTATGTTCCCCACCTCCCCCTGCCCAGGCCCCTGACTGAGAGGCAACTGCTCCAAGGGGGAGGCTCCCAGGACCCTGGGATGGCACAGCTTGAGAGAATGATCCAACCCATCTATCTTGGATGGTAAAAACAAGGCCTCTGTACAGCCTGTGATTGCCGGGGTGATCCCATGGCTCTGGAGCTGGCAGGCAAAGGGAAGAGGTCGCTATCTCAGTCAAAGATTAGATTTTGGGGCCAGGGAGATGGCTCAGTGGAATAAGCGCTTCCCTGGCAAGTGCAAGGGTCTGAGTTCAATCCCTGGTTCTGCCAAAAAAAAAAAAAAAAAGTTTAGATTTTGACCCCAGAGGAGCCTGAAGCCTCCTCCTCTATGTCCCTAAGGGGAGAGTGCAGGTGCTGATGAGTTCCTGCCCCTGCTGAGCCTCGTCTTGGCCCAGTGTGACCTTCCTGACCTCCTACTGGAAGCTGAGTATATGTCGGAGCTTCTGGAGCCTTCCCTGCTCACTGGAGAGGGTGAGGGGTGCCACCTCCCTGCGTGGGTGGGCCTGGGGGAATGCAGCTGCTGTGCCCTGAGTAGGGCCAGGAAGCTGGTCACCTCAGCCCTGCCTGAGCTGCATGCTGGCCCCTTCTGTCCCAGGTGGCTACTACCTAACCAGCCTATCAGCTGGCCTGGCCCTTCTGAGCAGCTTAAGCCAATCTCACACCCTTCCCCTGAGCCCTGCACAGGAGCTACAGCGTTCTCTGAGGCTCTGGGAGCAGCGGTGCCTGCCTGCTACCCACAGTTTCCAGGTAAATTGCCCTGCCACCCCATCCACCGCCAACTAGCCAGGCCCAGAGAGGCTCTGACACCCTTCTACAGGGTCCCACCTGCTTCCATTTCCCACAGTGGAAGCAGCATCCTGCTATGGTGGGGGTGCTCTAGGCAGCATCCTGCACTGGACTGGCACTCCAAGGGCAGCCTTCCCTAGTCTTCACAGAAACTGAGAAGTAATTATCTCCATTTTGCAGATAGGGCACTGAGACCAACATGGAGAGAGACAAAGGCAGCAGGCTTGGGCCCCAAATTCTGGCCTCCAGTCTTAGCCAGGATTCTGCTTCCCCTGTCATCAGGCTTCAGTGTCAGGCTTCACATGTGGGCTGTGATCTAGGTGTCCTCAGAGACAGCCATACCTGGCCCTTATGCTTCTCAATCTTCCTTGCAAGTTCTAAACTCTTACAACTGGATCATGGGTTCATCCTAGCTCTACTTGTTGTTGGTTCTGGGGGCTTAAGCAAGTTATTCTTTGTGCCTTAATCTTCCCATCTGTAAGATGGTACCTGGGATGGCTATGGAGATTAAGCCAGCTGGTGCAGAATGAGTAATTACTATGTGACATCATTTTGTTGATTGGTTCCTCCTCTGGAACAAGGAGAAGGGAACACCCAGCCCTGTTCCTATACCACCATCACTGGTCTGTGGCATCAGACACATACCAGGCAGGACTAAGTCTTGTTTTTATTTCTCTTGTACAGCATCTCCTCAGAGTGGCTTACCAGGATCCCAGCAGTGGGTGTACCTCCAAGACCCTGGCTGTGCCCCCTGGGGTTTCAATTGCCACTCTGAACCAGCTCTGTGCCACCAAGTTCCGAGTGACCCAGCCCAATGCTTTTGGCCTCTTCCTGTACAAGGAGCAGAGCTACCACCGCCTGCCCCCAGGAGCCATGGCTCACAGGCTTCCTACAGCTGGCTACCTTGTCTACCGTCGTGCAGAGTGGCCTGAGACCCAAGAGGATACAAGACAGGAGATAGCTAGTGGGTGGCCAGAGGCAGGCAGCCAGGAAGAGGAGAAAGAAGCCCAGGGAGAAGGGAACATGGGGATCAAAGCCAGCCCCAAGGACAGCTGGGGAGAATGTAAGGCTGCTGAGCCAGGAGAGCATCAAGCTGGAGGAGGCCTTGTGCAGCCAGGGCAGCCGGAGGCTGAGGGAAGCCTGACCACAGAGGAGTAACTGGGAGGGACCAGAAGGTCGTCTGGGACTGGAGCCTGTAGAGAAGGCCAGCAGAGCCACCAGCCCCACTCTGCAAGGCCTGTGGCCACCCCCACCCCAGCCCGCTTCTGTGTCTGCCACCACCTCTAATACTTAGCTCAATGAGCACATCTGCTGGGGGATGGGGGCTGGGGACTGGGTAAAGTTGAGAGGTTTAGGAGATTCTGTGTCCTTTGTCTCTTGTTCTCTGCAGGCTGCAGGGGTGAGTGTGCCCAGTAGGGGAAAAGTGCAACTGAGGCCCAGCCTCTGGCATGCTGGGTGTGCAGAGGTCTGGCTGCTATACATCTCCCAACAAGAGTGCAGAAGGGGCTGGGCGTGGTGGAGCAGGCCTGTAATCCCAGCACTCAGGAGGCTGAGGCAGGAGGATTGTTGTGAGTTCGAGACCAGCCTGACCTACAAAGTGAGCTTAAGGCCAGCCTGAACTGCATACTGAGACCCTGTCTCAAAAAGACAAAAAAAAAAAAAAAAAAAAAAGTGCAGGAGGGGCTACAGGGGGCCTCTAGGCCCTGAAAGGTCCAGACACTTCTGATGCCTCAGGAGGCAGCACAGTGCCAGCTTTCACCAGCTCTCTCCCAAGAGCTACTCCCTGCCCAAAGGGCTCTTACAGGGAGTTTCTCAATGTATCAGTCTTGAGAATGTTATTGGCTGCAGGCCTCATTCTAGGGCAAAAAAAGCACCAAGTTGGAGCCTTCTCCCAGGATTGGAAGGCCTCCTAGAGAGCCCTCGGGAGCTAAGCTAGACTGGAAAGGAGGCTCTGAAACTGTTTTCTCTGCATTAAACTTTGGGCCCTCATAAAAGCTTTGTTGGAATGCGAGGCAAGGCTCGTTGTCTCCTTTGAAGTGCAAGAAGGCAACTCCCTTGATCGCACATTAAATCAGCCCTTAAGCCCAAGGCAACCCCCAAGGGAACAAATCTGAACAAATAAAAATGCCAATCACCAACCACAAGAGGGAGCCCAAGGCCTAGAAGGTTGCCTCAAGGGTGCGCCCAAAGCAGGGGGTAGGGGTCACTGTCCTTGCTCACCTGCAGCCTTACTTAGGGCAGCCTGGGGACAGTGAAGGACCGGTATTACTGTCCCTTGGGTCCTTGGAATTAGGGTTCTAGGTTATACCAGCCTTTCCGAAACCATTCCACAGGAATTGTCCCGGTATGGAGGAGGACCCCCAGCCAGTCTTGTGTGACACTCCTTTCATGAGCTGAGCACAAAGGGACATCAACCCATATATGACATGATAACCAGGAGGCAGAAATTGTGGATGTAGGTTTTCACACAACCTATTGGCAGCTCAGGTACAGAGCTTCTGAATTCCTCACGAGGCCACTGGATTGCTGCTCCACTTTATACTTCCCACCCCACCCAGCTCCTTGCTAAGAGGAAGCCTTCCATTTATTCTGTCCTATGTCCTTCCTGCCCGTCAGTGCCTTGTTCAGGGTGAGCACACAACAGGTGGTCAATAAAACCTGTCCATCACCTGGAGTGTAATAACTAGGAGTGAGGGACCCTACAGAGGAAAAAGGAAGGCTGCTTCTGGGAATCTAACACAGGATGTGTCCTGCTTAGTTCCAGAGGAAGGACCTGGAATGTCTGCAGGGGATGCTCAGGGAACCCCCAGGAGCCAGATATGAACTCAGACTAAGGAGCTGGAAACCGGAATGGGTCTTCTGGGCCCCTACCTCTGGGGCCTCTATAAACTCTTCCTTTCCTTCCCACACTCAGTTCCAGCTCCTGGAATTAAATGTGTCCCTCTGCAATGGCTCATGGAACCCTCCCAGGTCTTCCTGCTCACCTCCGGGGCTTTGATATATGTGATTGCTCAAAACTGCATGGCCAGGGCTCATGGTTCAGGGGCAGGAGCTCAGGCTGTAAGAGACCAGCCTATGACTGGTGTCATCCTCATTTTACAGATGAAGAAATAGGCGTCCTCAGGATATGTGCCTTGTTAAAGGCAAAGGATTTCAATAGCAGGTTCTATAATGTCCCCAGATAGACTCACTACCTTGTCTACTCAAGTGCCTGGTGGGACCAAGTGTCCACAGTCCTAGCCCCAAGAAAGCAAGCAGCGCCTCACCACCCTCATGCTGATCTGGCACTGAGGCCCCACTGTGATTTAGGGGTTCTGCACTTCCTCAAACATTTTGTCTTTATGGAAAAGGAAGTCGCAGCTTTGAGAGTGGACATGCCAAGTCAGCCTCATTCCCAGCTAAATCGCAGGGGCCTAGGACAATGCCTGGGCCAGAACTGGCACTTAGTAAATATTGAAGGGCTGGCCAGATAGCTCAGTAGACTAAAGTGCCTGCTTAGGCAGTGGCAGGGACCAGGATTTAATCTCCAGAGTGCTGTGCCAGCCCCGCCCCTGGGACACACTGAGCAATTGAGACTGGATATGGTGGCACATGCTTGTAATCCCAGCACTTGGGAGGTGCATGCCTGTAATCCTAACATTTGGGATGCTGAGGATCACTATGAGTCCAATCTGTGTAGTGAGATCCTATAGACCCTGAACTAAATATGTTAAATAAGTAAAGTAGGGGATTACCTGCTCAGGCCCCGCTCCTGTCTCGGACAAGAGCTTTCTTTCCCTCAATAAATATATTCTGCTCATTAAAGAATAAATAGGGTAACTACCGGCTCAGTCCCACCCCTCCTTTCCTTCTCTTGGACAGGAGCTTTCCATCAATAAATCTACTCTGTTCATAAAAAAAAAAAAAAAAAAATAGGGCTGGGGAGATGGCTCAGGGGAATAAGCGCTTCTCTGGCAAGCACAAGGGCCTGAGTTCTAATCCCCAGCTTCGCCAAAAAAATAAATTAATTAATAATAATATAATAATAATTAATAAAGTTGTTTGGGTTTTTTTTAGTGGAACCAGAGATTGAACTCAGGCCCTCGTGCTTGCCAGGGAAGTGCTTATTATACTAAGCCATCTCCCTGTACCAAAATAAAGTATCACTTCATATCACTTCGATATGAAGTGATACTGACCAATGGATTCCAGACTGCTCTAAGAGAAGTGTTCCTGTGTTCCAGGTGGCACCTTCTCCATCACTGCCACCAGGGGGTGCGCATACTTCATCTCCAGCCCAGTGCCAGGTTCCTTTAATTGAGTCCACCCAGGAGATTGGAGGACCCAGAGGACCCACGCCCAGTAGATTCTGCAAAAAGGGCCCTGGAAGGGGGTGACAGAGGAGTCCTTGGTCCCAGGCTCCTGCAGCCAGGCTGAGCCAGGAGCCAGGGCTATGGGATGGCCTGAGCAGGGTGGGATGGACAGCAGGCATTGAGACCCACCCTCAATATGATGTTTAATACTCTGCCATGGCCCTGTGACCCATGTTCATGCCTACCGTTTAGTACACAGTGGCACCCTGACCCACATTACAACACGAGAATGTGTGACACCCAGCCATAGCAAATACAGTAACCCCATTATCCCCAAGGCTAACAAACCTCAGCCCTGCTAAGACACACGGCGACTGTCAGCCCAGACACCTGTGGTGATCCTGACAAGCCTAGAGCCTATCAATCCATGAGGAGCTCCCCACTCAGACACAGTAACACGCACCCTGAAAACCTCCCTTCCCACTGTCCCAACCCAGGATGTACAAAACACCCACACAGGTATATATATGCACAGATGCAAGCTACAGACAATAGGCACACTCATGCTTTTTATAGTTTTGCAGACCAATCAGAGGTCAAGCCTCTCCCCTAACTAATCTCCCTTCAAACCCTGGCCTATCCTGTCTTACTCCCAATACCAGCCCCTGAGGGCCATGGAGGGGGGTGGTGAGTTGCTGGGAAGACCCCTGTGAGAGGTGTGGCGACCCCACTAGCTAGGCAGGAGGCAGAGGCAGGCGGCACAGGGTGGGGAGGCCTGAGCTCATCAGATTCCAGCAGGCCTGATTCACAGGAAGAGTTGAGGAGGGTCTGGGAGGGGCAGGGGCCCAGAGGCTGGTGCTCTGGGGTGGGCTAGGGTCCTGAGGATCCTGGGCCCAGAGAAAGGCTCCTGACCTAGATCTGGGGTTGGAGTGGTTCCCAAGAGGTGGCCCAGCCTGAAGGGGTGCCTGCTGGGTGGGGCTTCTGGGAGGGGCTTAGGCCCAAGAGCTGAGCTACAGGATGAGACAATCAGCCCCGCCCACCTACCCCACCCCACCCTGCAGCTGGGTGTCTTTAGTAGAGGTTAGGCCAAGGGTGGGGGTCAGGGGTGGGGTGAACTTTGAGATGGCCCCTCTGTCCCTCAGACAAGCAGCACAAAAGTGTACTCCAGAGGCTCTAAGGGGCTGGGCCTGCCTGGCCTAGTCAGTTGGGGCTGACAGGGTTACAGACCCACATGGCTTTGCCAGGCGAGGCCTCAGCCAGACAGTGAGAATGCACAGCTGTCCCAGCGCCAGGGATGTTTTCCTGCTGAGATCGAGCCCTCTGCTCCTGCCACCCCCAGAACCCCTTGTTTCTCCAGCCAGGCTGATGCTGAGAGGAGGTGGGGGCCTGGAGGCCAGGATGACAGGAAGAAAGGATGAGGCCAGGGCTGGGACAAGGGCACAGGAAGCGCCTTTCTTGGAACTCTGCACCAAAATAGCCCATTCTGTCTCTACTCTGGATCTCTGAGTCCCAAGGGGAGATGTGTATCACCAAGGAGACCCTCTCCAGGGAGGAGCCTAAATGGATCTCAGTCTGGCTTTTGCTCGACCTAAACCTCCCTTCTCCCCCACAGCCTCTGCTGCACTTTGAAGTCCCAACATAAATATCATGTCTGCTTGGGTTCTCCTTCCGGGCCTGGTCCCAGCCCCCAAAGCTGGCTTCTACCCCAACCCGCCCCAGAGGTGTGGTGCCAGGAGAGAGGAGGAGGGTGGACCACCCAGGGACAATGACAAGCTAGAGACTGTGACAGAGACTGGAAACATTGGAGACCAAGAGGGGAGCTAGAGAAGGAGGCAGAGAACAGAGAGATCTCGACCAAAGGATCCATGTTGCTGACTGAGGAGTGGACAGGTCCCCAAGGCCAATGGAAGTTGGAGACAGCAGGCACAGAGAGCAAGAGAGGGGCCAAGGAAGACATTGGAGACAGCAGGAAAGGCAATGAGATGTGGAGATCCCTGGGGATGTTGAGGGGGCAGGAGAAAAAGGCGCTGACAGAAAGAGCAGGAAGGGAAAGTAAAAGCCTTTGAGAAAGTTCGGGGGGGGGGGCAGGACAGGAGGGGAGGCTGGGACTGAGGTAGCTGGGGAAGGGTGGAGTGGAAAGAGTCGTCCCTGTGGCCACAACAACCACCCACTCCTTTGCCCAGGGACTTTCAGTGCTGAAACCAGAATTCTACTTCTTGGTCAACTGAGATAATTTGGTCCCCCTAGGTGGCAGGTCTTGAGTATAGGGTCCACCGCCGCAGGGATCCCTTCCACAACTAAAACTACCTCATCCTTGGGAAGGGTTGTCTGCATACTGAGGGGCAGGTCTAGGCCCAGTTTGACATGGGCTCCAGGATTGCTTTTCTGTAGGTAAGGTCTCATTATATATCCTAGGCTGACCTCGAGCTGCAGATCCTTTATCTATTTTTCTTCTCATCCTGTCTTCATCCTCCTCTCTGTCATCCTCGTCCTCATCTTCTTTCTTTCTTTCTTTCTTTCTTTCTTTCTTTCTTTCTTTCTTTCTTTCTTTCTTCTTCTTCTTTCTCCTTCTCGTCCTCCTCCTCCTCCTTCTCCTTCTCCTCCTCTTCCTTCTCGTCCTCCTCCTCCTCCTTCTTCCTCTTCTTCCTCTTCTTCTTTCTCTCTCTCCCCCTCCTCTCTGATACTTCATGATATAGGAAACTAAACCCAGAGCCTGTGCACTGAACTACATCCTCACTCTTATTTGTTTATTTATTTATTTAGAAACAGGGTCTCCCTAAGTTGGTAACTTGCCTGGCATGAGCTCAAACTTGCAGTCTTCCTGCCTCAGTCTCCCAGAGTACTGGGCCTGTTCCACTGCACATGGCCAAGCTTCCCTTTCTTGAGGGCAAATGTGTCCAGATGTTCAGGCCAGGCATCTGTCAAGAAAAGAAACTGGGCTCCCATCTAGGCCTAAATTGGGCAATCAGGAGTAGCCATATGCTTCATTCTCACAGCTGTGAGTGCAGGTGTGGCCTTACTAGGACACTCATACATATCACTTAGCTGTGCATATCCATAGTGATGGCAGTCCAAGCATGTGCACACACACACACACACACACACACACACACACACACACACACACACACAGAGTGCTGCTGTTCACCCACAAACATACACAGGGTCTCTCTCCATGGCAAAGGCACCACCACACCCTCAGCCTCTCAAGTGGGCAGAATCCTTTACTTCAGGGGGTCCTGAGGAGGGCCAGCACCCTTTCCTCCTGGGCCGCCTATGCAAGCCTGCCTCTCCCACCAATTCTGTCCCCTTTGCATGGCCTCTCAGTGCAGGGCTCCCCGGGCCAGAAGCACACAGGGAATGCAGAACAACGGGCTGGGGGCTGCACAGGCTTCCTTTCCTCCCCTCCTCCTGCCCACCTCTCTCCTTGGGGCCTCCCCTTCCACCAAGTCTGTCCTGTCCTTGGACAGCCTGAGGCTGAGCTGCTTTGGGAAGAATTTAGACATGGAGGGCAGTGGGGGATGGGAACTTAGGGAAGGGAGGTGATTTGTACACAAAGCAATGCGCTGGCTCAGCAGCCCAAGAGTGCCAAGGCTCTTCAGGATGCCGGCCCGGGGGGCGCCCCCCAATCACATCAACCCCCCACCCTGGCTGTTCCACAGTGCCTGCTCAGGCCCAGCCCCACTGCAAGCCACTCTCCTCTCCCCCATAGGCCTACATGCTATACCTGAAAGCGCCATCTGCTTCTTGATTGTCAGGGTGGCTGCCAGACATGGCTCCTCCTGGGGCTGTGGGCTTCTGTTTTCATCTCCTGAGGTGAGCTGTGCCCCTATGGGCCATGATCAGAGCAGGGAACCCTGACTCTGACTCTCAGTGTGAGCTGAGCCTGGCCAAGCTTAGTAGATACAATGTCACCCACCTCCCCAGACAGGGAAATATGTTGGCCTCAGGTCCCAGAAGAGAACGCAGCTCTGTGATGACAGGGGAGCATCACACTGATTTCTGTGGGGGGTGGTAGCCCAAGCTGTCCCACTACCCTGGGTCTCCTGCAGAGACACAGACATCCATTCTGAGCATGGCACACGTCATGGTGGCTGCTAGTCATGAATCAGGATTTACCATGTCTGCCTGTACCCTGTATCTACCCATGCATCTAAACACCGTACCCAGGACTGGAGATATAGCTGAGCAGCATAAGCACCTGCCTGATAGGTCAGCACACTAAAGCACCTGCTTAGGCAGAGCTCAGCAGCCAGGGTTCAATCCCTGGTATGCTGTGCCAGCCCCACCCCTGGAGTATGATGAGATGGTGATTGTTACCGGGCATGGTGGCACGTGCCTGTAATCCCAGTGCTTGGAAGGCTGAAAACAAGAGAGTCACTACAAGTCTGATCTATGTAGTGAGACCCTGTAGACCTTGTACTACATACATCTTAAAAAAGAAATAAAAGTTAAAAAATAAAATAAATACCTTACCCACACACCCATTCACTTGTGCATTCCTACATCCATCCATCCATCTGCCCACCCACACTTCCTCCTAACATTCTTCCATACACCCACATATCCATGCATGTACTGGCCTCAGCACCCATGCATCCATCCACCCATTTGTGCATCTCCCATGAGCCCCATCTACATATCCACTCAGGTGTGGTAGTGTGCATGTCTGTAATCCCAGCACTCTGGAGCCTGAGGCAGGAGAATCACTGGAAGTTTAAGGCCAGCCTGAGCTACACAGTGGATCAAAGCCAACCTGGAGTGCACAGCAAGACCTTATCTCAAAAAAAAAAAAAAGGGCCGGGGGTGGTGGCGCATGCCTGTAATCCCAGCACTCAGGAGGCTAAGGCAGGAGGATTGTTGTGAGTTCGAGACCAACCTGAGCTACAAAGTGAGCTTAAGGCCAGTCTGAACTGCATAGTGAGACCCTGTCTCAAAAAGACAAAAAATAAAAAATAAAAAAATAAAATAAAATAATAATAATAATAATAATAACACATACACACACACACACAAACAGAGAAAAAGCTAGGCATGGTGGTGTATGCCTATAATCCCAGCACTCTGGAGGCTGAGGCAGGAGGATCTCTGTGAGTTTGAGGCCAACCTGGGCTACAAAGTCAGTTCAAGGTAAGCCTGAATTGAAGAGTCTCAAATTGACCAAAAAAAAAAGGAAAAAAGTATGTATCTATTCACCCATCCTCCAAACATTTATTGCATCAATCAGCATTTCTTTGTGCTATGACTAACTCAACCAGACCGACTGGGAAAAGAAGATCCCAATCAGCCACCCCCTTTTCACTCCTCATAACCAGATCCCTGAGGTTATTCTCACTGTGTCACTGTGTCCTCCATCATCCCAACCAGGGCAGAAAGTTCTGAGATGGCTCTGCCCCCAAGCGGAAGAGGCAGATGAGCATCAGGTATGGTTGCAAACTGGGTGCCCGTGTGCACCTCCACCGCTCACCCTTGATCCATGTGGCCTTGTTGGGAGCGAGATGACCCTTCCAGCTCCCTGCCACATCCCACTCAGACATCCCCCCATCTGCAAGGGGACCCAGCTAGTACATCTGGAATCTAGCCTTTGACCCTCATCCTCTTCCTTCTTCCCTTGCCTGCTCCCCAAACCCTCACCACCACTGAAGCTGGGGTCCTGCCCTCTGATCCAACCCGCCCACTCGCCAGACGGCCTGCAGCCGTGCTCTGAGACACCCGGCACTGGCCATTGCCCGAATCATGACTGGGCTCACCACACCCTTGGACGAGGTTCAGGACCGCCCATAAGGAGCCTCCAGAGGCTGCCTCCCCCAGCCCTGCCCGCCCTGCTCCCCAGCTCTGCAGCCAGCTCCCTTCTCTTTCCCAGACAATTACAACAGCCTCCTAACGGGTCCCTGGCCTTGGGTCCCCTCCACCCACTGAAAACCAACCCCGGGAGCTCTCTCAATGCCCCTCTTCCCCAGCACCACCACAGTGGAGCCTCGGCTTTCAGGGTGAGCTTTGTGGCCTTGCAAAGCACACTGCTTCCCCTTCTGCTATTCTCCCCTGTCCTCTCTGTCCTCCTAGGCCCACCTCATCTTGAGCTCCTACTTTAGGACCTTTATCCAGCTGCATCTCTTCCTTCTCATTGTCATTTCCTGACATCACATCTCATCCCCAGCTTGAAGGATGCTGCAGGGGACTACAGCACAAAGGGAACTGGAATAAGAACCAGGAAACCTTGGTTCTAGTCTGAGCCCTGCCACTGTACACTGTAAGACTCACTGAACTTCAGTGTCCCCAACTGCAAAATGACTTGCTGATTTTGAGAGACCTGCCTGGTCTAGGAGGGCTAACTTCAAGAGAGTGGCCAAACAATATGGGGGGCAAGTGGGCTTTATTTCAGGGAGAACCCCAGCTCTCCCTGCATCTCCTTAAACAGTCACGGGAGCCTCGTTTAATCATTCAACGAATTTTTAATGAGCATATGTCCATGGTCCAGGAGCTGTCTAGACTCTGCAGATACGGGTGAGAATGGGACCATGACCCTAGCACGGGGCCCACAGTGTCCAAGGGCAGAGGTTCAGCTATTCGGCAATGTCTGAGGACACTGTCCCAAGCAACTATCAGTATCTAGACAGAAGTCAGAGATACCGGTAAGCACCCCCAGGTGCAGCACAGGCCTTACAACACTGTCCTGCACTGAAGATCAAGGCTGAGAAACTGGCCAGGAGGATTCAGGCCTCAAGGAAACAACAAATATGTCTGTTTACACTGTGTCAGAGTCAGAGTGGAGAGGGGAAATGGAGCAGGATTGGGGGGATTCTCACACTTAACTGACACGGATTGGAGAAAAACAAAGGAAGAAGTAAAATACTCGAAGGTTGCGGGAAGTGCACTCCAGGCAGGGGCGCTGCCAGGGAAAGTCTGGAGGTGGGTGCCCATAGGCTGGGATCAGCAAGGAGGCCAAAGCTGTTGGAGGGCCAGGGAGATAGCTCAGTAGAATAAGCGCTTCCTTGCCAAGCACAAGGGCCCACGTTCAGTCCCAGGTTCTGCCAAAAAAAGAAAGAAAGAAAAAACAAAAAAGCAAAGTGGTTGGAGCAGAGGGAGTGAGAGAGATGGTGTGGGATGAGTTTGAAGCCAGGTCACATAGTAAAGACTTTGACCTTTTCCCTGAACAAAAAAAGAATGACCAGAACTGACCTAGGTTTTAGAAGCATCTCCCTGCCTGGAGAGGTGGCTCATGCCTGTAATTCTGCCATTCTGGGAGATGGAGCCAGGAGGGTCATTACAAGTTTGAGTTTAAAGGTTTGAGGCCAACCTGGGCTACAAAATGAGCTCAAAGCCAGCCTGAACTGCATTGAAAAGAGAGCCAGCCTGTCTCAAAAAAGACTAAATACAATATTTTTTAAAAAAGAGCAAGTATCTCTCTGGCAGGGTAGAGAAGGTGAGAGAGACTCTGTGTGTGTGTGTGTAGGGGGGCTATATATGGTTTCAAGATGGGTGAAGGGTGGGTGGCAAAGCTGACGAGAAGTGGTCAGATGTGAGTTGATTCTGAGAATGAGGCTGAAGGGACTTGCTGAGAGGCTGGGCTTGGGGTGTGGGAGAAAGAGGAGTCAAGGGTGAACTCAAGGATAGACTGTGGCTATTGACTTTCTCCCTAGGAGAGTAGTCCATGTGCTTCACAGGCGTAGACCTTGAACTTCTGGGCACAGAGCAGGCTTTTTGTAAGCCCTGGTTCTTAGACATTGGCTGGGTGCATAAGGCCTGGCCAAGCACTGAAAGGTGGTTAGGTTAGTAAAGTCCAACCTGCGCCCCCACCCCCACCCCCACCCCCACCCCCTGTGGACTCAGGAACATTTGCCTCATGCGCCACAGCTGACAAAGCTCTCGGTGCTGTGCTGTTTTAGCCCCAGATAAATGACCTGGACTCAGTATCCCCATGTTGCACATAAGAAAAACGGAAGCTTAGAGAGGGTCAGTGAAGTCACACAGCAGATCAGAGGCAGAGTGGAAAGCTGTACCCAGGCAGCACTCTGAGGGGTAGAAGCATTCCTCTACCTCCTCGTCCCTGACTCAAACATCTACTAAGAATATGGGGCAGAGGAGGTGGCTCAGTGGAATAAGCACTTCCCTGACAAGTGCAAGGGCCTGAGTTCAATCCCTGGTTCTGTTAAAAAAAGAAAAGAAAGAAAGAAAAAAAATTACTAAGAATATGCTGGGTCAGCCAGTGTCACAGGACTATGGTTCCAGCATCTTGGGAGGCTGAGGCAGGGGACTGATTGAGCAGCCTGGATAAAATAACAAAAACCTGTTTCAGTCAATCAATCAATCAATCAGACAGAAAAAAAAAAAGTGATACATCTGAGAATATGAGTTAACCTTCAACCTGAAGCCTCCTGTCCTGGGTGACAGGCTCACTGTAGCTGCCTCCAGAGACCTAGAGGGAGGGCAGAAAGAGGTCTTTGGGGCCTTTCCCCCCGGGAAAGGAAGGCTCCACAACAGGAAGGCCCTGTCACACACATGTGACTGTGTTACTGTGTGTCTAGTGCCCATACATGGCCTTGCACCAGGCCCCTCACAGCCAGCTCTGCCCCCTGAGAGCAGCCCAGCCCCCTAATTTACACACTTTGTCCTCCTGCAGCAGGAGCCCAGAGAGGCATTTCCTGTTTGGGGGCTCCTCCTCCCCCTCTAATCGCAGGTTCCCAGGGTCCCCAGCTGAGCAAGGGTGAAGAAAAGGCAGCCTTCCTCCCCCTCAGGCTGGCCCAGCTGGAGCCAGAACTCTGGGGAGTAGGGTGACTGAGGAAGGGACTCAGGAACAGAGATCAGAGTGGGGGTAGGGTAGTGGTGTCTGGGCCATGGTCTTTGGCCACTCAGGGCCTGTACAGGAATGTGAGGGACTTCACAAGCTCAGCCACGTAGACCACCACACCATCCGGGAGGGAGCACCCCTGGGGTACAGCATGTCAGACAGATTGCATGGGACACAGAGGTCTGAAGGCTTGCCTGAGCCAGGTAAGGTGAAGGGCAGGTCTGAGTCAGGCACAAGGGGTGGTCATGCATGTGCCCCCATGCCCAGGGCTAGGGAGAGGAGCACACACATGTAAGGGTCTGTGAGCGTGGGAAAAGCATTTCAGCTGGAAGAATGAAGCCCCCACTGCAGTACAGTGGGTTTTGAGGGTCCGGCATCAGCAAGCAGCAGCTTCCGCCTCTCTGACTCCCAGCCCTGTGGGGCCTGGGGTAGCCCCTGTACTCTTCCTCCTCCCTCCTTGGCCAACCCCAGCACCCCCACCCCATTGCTTCCTGCTCCCGTGGCCCTGGGGGAGCAGGAGCAGGAGCTGGCAGCCACCCCAGCCCACTCCTTACAAGGCCAAAGCCCAGCCTAGGCCCGCCCCCCTGCCCGCCTGCCGGAGGCCCCCGTCCCTCCCCCTGTCAAGAGCAGCCGCAAGCCTGGGCCAGACCAGTCACCAGTCAGGGGGCGTCGTGATGCTGCTGCGCCTGCTGCTGGCCTGGGCGGCCGTGGTGCCCACACTGGGCCAGGCCTCTTGGCCCACTGAGCCCCACGCTACCTGTGGCCCCAACAGCTGCTACGTTCTCTACCCAGAATCCCGCACCTTCCTGGAAGCGTGGCGTGCCTGCCGTGAACTGGGGGGTAACCTGGCCACACCACGGACACCGGAGGAGGCCCGGCGCGTGGACAGCCTGGTGGGCACTGGCCCAAAGGACAAGCTGCTGTGGATAGGACTGCAGCGGCAGGCACGGCAGTGCCAGGTGCAGCGCCCACTTCGTGGCTTCACGTGGACTACAGGAGACCAGGACACAGCCTTCACCAACTGGGCCCAGCAAGCCATGGAAGGGTCCTGCGTGGTTCAGCGCTGTGTGGCCCTGGAGGCCAGCCATGCCCATCGCTGGCATGAGGGTTCGTGCATAGTGCCTATCGACGGTTACCTGTGCCAGTTTGGCTTTGAGGGTGCCTGCCCAGCATTGCAGGATGAGGCTGGGCAGGCCAGCCCCACCGTCTACACCACACCCTTTCACCTGGTCTCTACGGAGTTTGAGTGGCTGCCCTTCGGGTCCGTGGCTGCTGTGCAGTGCCAAGTTGGCAGGGGGGCCTCTCTACTCTGCGTGAAGCAACCTGAAGGTGGTGTAGGCTGGTCTCAGGCTGGGCCCTTGTGCCCGGGGACTGGCTGTGGCCCGGACAATGGGGGCTGCGAACATGAGTGCATGGAGGACATGAATGGTCAGGTGTCCTGCCACTGTACTGAGGGCTTCCGATTGGCAGCAGATGGGCGCAGCTGTGAGGACCCCTGTGCCCAGGCCCCATGCGAGCAACATTGTGAGCCTGGTGGACCACAAGGGTACAGCTGCCACTGTCTCCTGGGCTTCCGACCAGCAGAGGATGAGCCACACCGCTGCGTGGACACAGATGAGTGCCAGATTGCCGGTGTGTGCCAGCAGATGTGTGTCAACTATGTTGGTGGCTTTGAGTGCTATTGCAGTGAGGGTCATGAGCTTGAAGAAGATGGGAGCAACTGCACCCCTACAGGTGCTATGGGCACCAGGGCTTCTCAGGACCTTGGAGATGAGGTGGTGGACGATCGGGAGGAAGAGGAGGAGGAGGAGGTGGAGGTGGCGGAGGCCTGGGAGGACTTGGATGGTGGCTGGACAGAGGGCGCTAGGATCCTATGGATGAAACCCACACAGCCACCAGACTTTGGCTTGGCTTATAGACCCAGCTTCCCAGGACAGCGAGAACCGAGGAGACCCCATCTGGAGCCCACCTGGCCACCCCCACTCAGTGCCCCTAGGATCCCCTACCACTCCTCAGTGATCTCTGACACTCAGCCCATGGTGATTTCTGCCACACGGCCCACACTGCTTTCTGCCCGCCAGACCCCTATTATCTCTGCCACACACCCACCCCTGAACCCTGCCCACAGACCCCCTGTGATCTCTGCCCTGCGCCCCACACTACCTTTTGCTCGCCAGATCCCTCCACACCCACCCCTGAGCCCTGCCCACAGACCCCCTGTGATCTCTGCCATGCATCCCACTCTGTCTTCTGCCCACCAGACCCCTATTATTTCTGCCACACACCTACCCCTGAGCCCTGCCCACTGGCACCCCATGATCCCTGCCATGCACCCAGCTGTGCTTCCTGACCACCAGCCCCCTATGATCTCCAACAACTATCCACATCTGCCGTCTGCCCACCAGCCCCAGGTTATCTCTGTCACTCCCCCAGCACAGCCCCCTGCCCACCAGCCCCTTGTTACCTCAGTCAAATATCCCAGGTTCTTCCCTACCCACCCATCTCCCATGTTTCCAGATTCTCAGGTGGCCGACACCCAGACCACCACGCATCTGTCTGGAATTCCAGCTAACCCTGCCTCCCTGGATGTCACTCCAAGTGCCCACCAACCGCCCCCATCCATAGATGGCACAGGCATCAGGGCCCAAATCCCTCAGCTTTTTTTTACCCCAACTGTCCAGCCCAGCCTGCCCACTACCTCTGGGTCACCTGGGACCCCTGCCCATCAGGCCCCTATGCCTGCTGCTACCCAGCTTCCAGCCCTTCCTACTCCTTTGCCCCCTCAAAGCCCAGCTAACCAGACCTCACACATCAGCCCTACACATCCCCATTCCAAAGTTCCCCAAGTCCCAAGGGAAGGTGGCCCTACTTCCAAGTTGGTCCCTACAGCAGTTCCAACAGCTCTGGCAGAGGCTGGTATAGCAGGTCAAAGTCAAAGGGATGACCGGTGGCTGCTGGTGGCACTCCTGGTGCCAACATGTGTCTTCCTGGTGGTCCTGCTCGCACTGGGCATCGTATACTGTACCCGCTGTGGCCCCCATGCACCCAACAAGCGCATCACTGACTGCTATCGCTGGGTCACCCATGCTGGGAGCAAAGGCCAAACAGAACCTTTGCCCCCCAGGGGCAGCTTCACAGGGGTACAGACCTGCAGAACCAGTGTGTGATAGGACACAGATGCCCCCTGCAAGTAGGGGGAAGGGACATGGCTGGACACATGGCTGAGGCTGCACCAGGGACCCATGGGGGCTGCCCAACTGGACAGAGGGTTTCCTGTTCCCTGGATGTGGCACTCATGACAGAGGACACACCAAGGCCCCCAGGACTGAGTTCAATCCCCAGAAGAAAAAAACCAAGGCCCCCAGGACCTCAGGGGTGGGTGCTGGGGTCTTCTCCAATAAATGGGTGCCAACCTCAGCCAAAGCGCCTGAAGCTCATTGATACTGGAGGGGAGGGTCTGGGAAGACTCAGAAAAAAAGAAACGGATCTTCTTTCAGTTTGTGTAGGTAAGGTAATACCTCTTAAGGGACAGTTTCAGGGATTCTCAGGGAAGTAGGAGACCAGAGAGGGCAGAACCTACGGGATGGTCACATAGCAAGCCCAAGAATCTGAGATTTAGCATATTGATTCCTCTTTTTATCAAAACTCTAAGAAGGTAAGGCTAGGGGAGGACTTACGGGTTGAGGTTTCTGTCGACCTGCAGTAAATTGGGGCTTAGAGGTCTGGTGTTCTGTGGAAATGAAGGGGGCATCTAGTGGGTGAGTTCCTGTGAACTTTCTTCAGAACATCCTTTCCCATCCTGGCAGGCTGCCCAGACATTGGGGCTGAGACTGAGGTCACCTAAGGATGCTGCCACCCTCTCTGGATTGTAGGTGCTCTGGGAGGCGCTGCTCCCTCCTGCTTTAGAGAAGCCCCAGATCCGGGGTAAGGGGCCCGGTTAGAAATCACAGCAGGAAGATTACAGCGTACGGGGTAAACCCCCTCATCCTGGGCTCCTTGCTTGAGGGTAAGGAGGCGGGACCTGGACAAGGGAGGCGCCGGTTCCCACCGCCTCTATAATTTTTTAGTTTTAGCCTCTCAAGACCTCTAATTAGGACGGGGCAGAGACGCCGCCACTACCCCTGCAGGAGAGGAGAGGTGGTTCAACCCCCCTTCCCTACCTGGAGCCCAAGACACCCTTTGGCCCAAAGGCTGAGCCCCAGGGGAGTAGGAGAGGAGGGGCCGAAGCTGGGGACAAACCGGGAGGTCGCGGAGGGGAGGAGGAACGCTACGCACACCCACGGTCGCCACTCTCACGTTCCTCTAACTTAAACCAGACGCCCCCGTCAGATGCTGCTGAGCTTTAACCTCTGAGAAGCTCGGAGGGGGAGGTTTGCCGAATGGAAGCGGGGATCGCAGGGTGTCCCATGCATTAGCCTGGGAAGGAAGTACGGGGCCAGCATAGAGAATGAGATCAGATGGATGGGACGCTCTGAAGCTCCCTCCTAGCACCCCCGGCGGAGCATCCAGAGCGCTGCGAGGGCAGGAAGGAGTTAAATACACTGCACTCGTAGGGGGATGGGCGTGGGGAAGGGGGCCCAGAGCCGACTCTTTGTCATCCGGTAATGAGCACCAGATGCGGAGCTGCGTGCGGGCCTAAACAGACTGCCTCCCAAAGCAGAGCCCCAGCCGGCTCCGAGGCCCGGCTCCGCCCGAGCGGGGAGCTGCGCCTCAGGCTCCGCCCACTTACTCCCAGGGCCACCGCCCCGCCCCTAGGCGGCCGGGGACTCGGGCGCGCTCTTCCCAGCGTCGAGCCACGCCCACCCACTGCGGCCCCAGGTCCCCTAGGGAGCGCTCCAGAGGCTCCTCCCACTGGAGCCGCACGCCTCACCCCGCCAGCTCAGATTCCTAGAGCTCTAGCCCGCCCGTCTGCCCTCAACCCCGCCCAGTCCCCCACCTCCCCCATAAACCCTGCCCCGCTCCTGGGCTCCCACAGACTGGCAAGGATTGATATCGGCCTCCCAGAGGCATGAGCTCCGCCCAGAGTTTACACGTTCTCTTGCAGTTCTGTGCCCCGCCTAACCCAACTGCAAACTCCGCCCCTTCACAGGGCCTTGATTCTCCAAGGAATCTGGTATCTTGCAGAATTATGAACTCTGTCCAGGAGGCACAAACTCCGCCCTCCAGAGAACGTGTAAAATTCCCCTCAAACTCTTCTACAGTTTCCGCCCCTAGCTGAAAGTCCCGTGGCTTCGCTGAACTCATCAGGAGGAGGAACCCTGCCCACCCGCGCCTAACCGGGCACCTACTCGAGCCCCTCCTCCTGGGCCGGCCCCCAGAAGGCGCCCGCAAGCCCCGCCCCGGTAGCCTGCCCACCTAGGGAATTCTCTGCTCCAGAGTTTGGCAGCAAGCAGGGCCAGCGCAAGGAAAAGAAAAAAACAAACCTAACTGCCCCATCAGGCTCCACCTACTACTAGTGCAGAACCCCACCCAGAAATTATTTGTTTATTATTTTCTTTCTTTTAGACAGGGTCTCCCTAAGTAGCTAGACTGGCCTTGAACTCACTATGTAGCCCGGCCCACCTAGAAATTTAAAGAGAAATTTAAATTTCACTTTCTTGGGACACAAGCTCCGCCCACTCTAGGCCTGAGTCCTTCACCGCCTTCTTTGTGCACCCAGATCCCCTAGTCTTCCAGTCCTGTTTCTCCGACCAGGATGCTCTGAACCAGCCCTAGTATCCACTCTTTCCTCTCCCCAGATCCTCAGTTTTCTGGACAGAGAAGAGCCGGGCAGGTGGTGCCTATGAGTGGACCTTTACCGCCACCTGGCTGTAGCACCGCGGACTCACAGCCACCGGGAGGCCTTGGTCGAGCTCTTCTCCCAGGATATATTGTTCTGTAATTCATTGCTAAAATAGTTACATGTTTTTGTTATTTACGCATCTGACGACTCCTAGACCCACAAGACAGGTTCCGTTTTGTCATATTTGGGACATTTTGTCCTTGCCAAGGGGCTTCCTTTCAAGACATTCCGTGCCTGAAGATTTTGACAGTCTTTAAAATGACTGCTGAAGGACCCACGAGATAGCTTCGTAGTGGGACCCTGTACCAAATACATAAAAACTAAAATAAAGTGCGTGAGACTGGGCATGGTGGTGCGCGCCTGTAATCCCAGCTCTTGAAAGGCTGAACATAGATGGATCACTGTGAGTCTGATCTACGTAATGAGACCCTGTAGACCCTTACTAAAATAAAATAAAATAAAAACTGTTAAGATAGGGGAAGTTTGAGGCCAGCTTAGTGAGACCATATCTCAGAAAAGAAAAGAAAAGAAAAGAAAAGAAAAGAAAAGAAAAGAAAAAGCGTGACTGTTTTATCCTCTCCCTCCAATCCTGGGTGAAGGCACAGCTTCTTGCTGGAGGTTCAGAACTCGGTTCTCTCTGTCAGCACTCTGAGGCACTTCCCATCAAGCTTGGATTTTCCTCAGAAGCCCTGTGCCCTGTGTGCCAGCCAGAAGCCACAGGATTTTTGTGGTTGTTTGTTTGTTTTTAAATATTTATTTATTTGGGTGGAAAATACTTCCCTGGCAAGCACAAGGGCCTGAGTTCAATCCCTGGTTCTGCAGAAAACAAAAAACAAACAAACAAATATTTATTTATTTGGTATGCGGTTTCACTACACACTTCAGACTCGTAGTGATTCTCCTGTCTCAGCCTCCCCAGTGCAGGGATTACAGGCATGCACCACCACACCGTTTTGTGGCCAGCATGGCACACCCTGAGTTCTGGCACATCCTGCGGTGTCAGGGACCGAACCGGGGTCCTTGCTTTTGCCAGACAGGCACTTAGACCACTGAGTTATCTCCTCAGCCCAGAAGCCATAGTTTTTAGGAATGGGTGAATATAAGGTGCTGTCACAGGGCAAACCCCTCTCTTAGTGCCAGGCCAGACCTGACACCCAGTTGGTATTTAAGGGTTAAACTGCAAGTCTTGAGTTTGGAGAAGTTGATGACACTTGGATTGAGCAGGTAAGAAGTTTCCCAGGCTGGTGAGATAGTTCAGCAGACTAAGTGCCTGCTTAGGCAAGTGCAGGGACCCGGGTTCAATCTCCTGCACCACATGCCACACTGGCCCCACCACTGGGCGCACTGAGCTTGCCACTGAGTTCAGGCATGGTAGTGCACACCTGTAATCTCAGCGCTGTGGAGGCTAGAAACAAGTCCAAGCTGCATAGTGAGTAGCAAACACATAAATTTTTTTAACCTTGTTTTTTTTTTTTTTTTTTTTTTTTTTTGTCTTTTTGAGACAGGGTCTCACTATGCAGTTCAGGCTGGCCTTAAGTTCACTTTGTAGCTCAGGCTGGTCTTGAACTCACAACAATCCTCCTGCTTCAGCCTCCCGAGTGCTGGGATTACAGGCATGCGCCACCACGCCCGGCTCCTTGCTTTGTAATAGTAGAAGGCACCACACAGCAGGATTACAGCAAAGTGCAAGTTTGGGTCCTTCTACTTATAAACACACTAACCCAGTCATAGAGACACAACTTCATGACCTTGTCTAATTTTTTTTTCTTTTTTGATGGAACTGGGGATTGAACTCATGCCCTTGCACTTACCAGGGAAGCACTTGTTCTACTGAGCCATCCCCCTGGTCCCCTACATTGACTTTCCAAATCATGTATTTATTTCAAAAGTTTTAAAAGGCTTGAATTTGATCTTTGTTAAAATATTTAATTCTTATATAGTCTTTTATGATATGTTATTGTTTGTAATAACATGTTATACCTTTCATAAGTTATAACCAGTCTACTCACAAAGTATTTTTATTTTGTTAAATTTAATTTATAATGATAATAATTATTATTATTGGTGGTGCTGGGAATTGAACCCAGGGCTTTTGTACAGAGCTAAGCCTCTGGCCTTAATTTTTTTATTTTGAGGCAGGATCTTGCTAAGTCTCCAGGTTGCCCAGGCTGGGGTTGAATTTGTTAACCTCCTGCCTCAAACTTCCACTGAAATGCTGTTTCCTTTCCTTTCCTTTTCTTTTTTCCGCCTTGTTTTTTAAGCAGTAAGAGAGAAGGAATATCTATCCACCTTGGAGTTTGACCTTGCGTTATTGCAAACTAGCTGACTTTGGTCTGCAGGCTTTCTGGAGAAAGTGCTCTGAGAGCAGCTGTAGTGCATCTGTTACCCACTGTGTGGTTATAGCTAGCTCTCTGCTCTGTTCCCGTGTCTCAGTTGAATCTGACTCCTGGAGCTCTCAAGCTGCACCCAGCGGTGCTGCAGCGCACCTTCCTCACTCTGCCAGGGTGCTGGCAACTCCCAGCTTGATGCCATGTCCTCCTGCCCTTTCCTGATATATACTTTCCTGTCACTCAGCAATGATCTCATCCTTATGGGACCTGGAGAACAGCAGGGAGTGAGCATGACATAAGAGGGAAGATGAAATCCGCAAAAAATGCAGGAGAAGCTCCAGGCGCCTAGTTTCCTGAGACCTGAATCCAAGGATAAGGCGGATGGTGGTGTCACAGTTTGAACAGCCAGAGAAGGAGCATAGATTTGGGCCCATGGACCAGGGAGCAGAAGAGCTGCAATTCATGTGTAACCAAGCGGGGGCAGCCCCTTTGGCTGATCTCCGCCAGGATGAGCAGCTCTGCTCCTCAACCCTGGACTTAGCCAACCAAGGGCATCAGGGTGTTGGTGGGAGCTCAGAACTCGTTTGTTTGATGCATATTGATGGGGCGTCTATCATGTGCCAGCCATTGTGCTGGCTGCTGCTGTTGCTGCTGGTGGTGGAGGTGGTACTCTGTGTGTGTGTGTGTGTGTGTGTGATAGAGAAAGAGAAAGAGAGAAAAAGAAAGAGAAAGAGAGAGAGAGAGAGAGAGAGAGAGAGAGAGAGAGAGAGAGAGTGTCAAAGATGGACAGACAGAGAGAATATGCTCATTTGTAATTCCAGGTTGACCATTCCTAATCTTAAAGTCCAAAATCCAAAATGCTTCAAAGTCCCAAACTTTATGAGTGCCAGTGTGGTGCACAAGTGGAACTTTCCACATCTGCCCTCTTGTCATGGTTTGAAGTCCCTTTGTTCATACACTAAAAATACTGCATAAAATTACCTACCTATGATTCCAGGACTCTGGGAGGCTGAGGCAGGAGGACTGCAGGTTCAAGACCAGCCTGGGAAACTTAGTAATTTATGGAGATTGTGGATCAAAATAAATTATTTTAGGGCCAGGGAGATGGCTCAGTGGAATAAGTGCTTCCCTGGCAAGCACAAGGGCCTGAGTTCAATCCCTGGTTCCACCAAAAAACAATCTTCCTGGCTCAGCCTCTCAAATGTTGAAATCACAGGTGTGTACCCCTACACTCAGCTTGGCTCTATGAGTTTATTTATTTATTTTTAATTTATGGATTTGGTAAGGGTCTTACTACACAGCTCAGACTTGTAGTGATCCTTCTGTTCTCAACCTCCCCCATGCTGAGATTATAGTGTGCACCACCACACCCCAACTCAGTGGTGGGCTCAGGGCACCCATACGTGGTCCGATGTGGTATGTGGTGTGGGGGTCAAACAGGTTCCTGCGCATGCCTAAGCAGGTGCTTAGTCCAGTGAGCTAAGTGCCTGGTTCCCCATGCATTTTTTCCCCCTCACTGCTAGGGATTGAAGCCAGGGCCCTGTGTGTAGGCAAGTACACTACAATTAAGCTATACCCCCAGACTACCCATAGATTTTGGATAAGAAGTACTAAACCTGTAATGATGATACAAGTGATGACAATAACTAAATTTTCCCTGTTTCAGATCCCTATTTAAGCACAATAACATTTTTTTAAATGAAATGTCTTGCTATTTATTTTATTTATTTATTTATTATTATTATTTTTTGTGGCAGAACCGGGGATTGAACTCATGCCCTTGAGCTTGCCAGGGAAGCACTTATTCTGCTGAGCCATCTCCCCGGCCCCCCACAATAACATTTTTTAAAATTTGTTTTTCAGTGCTGAGGATTGAACTCAGGGCCTCAAGCTTCTCTAGGCTAGTGCTCTATCACTGAATGACCTTCGCAGTCATCTAGCCCTTTTATTTTGATACAGAGTCTTGCTAAATTGCT
>PVKA01019795.1:0-14386 GCA_004027165.1 Ctenomys sociabilis
TATAT
Organism: Ctenomys sociabilis; assembly: GCA_004027165.1. NCBI lineage: Eukaryota > Metazoa > Chordata > Mammalia > Rodentia > Ctenomyidae > Ctenomys > Ctenomys sociabilis. The sequence continues at coordinate 6 of PVKA01019795.1, forward strand.
CTCTCAGGGCTCTGTAAGGTGGTGGGCTTCCTCTCTTTGGAGCACTCTCCTTAGGCCTGGGGCACAGCAAGGCTGCAACCCTGGTGTTCTGGCGTCCACACTCATTCTGTGGCCTGGCAGGGCACTCACCCTGCATCCCACTTCCAAAGCTTCAGTGCTTCCCCGGGGCTGGCCCTCTCCTGGGTGCAGGGCAGGGGACAGTCCAGCTCACCTGGATGTGGGGTGCCCAGCTGCTGAGGCCCAGGGCTCTCCTCAGCAGAAGGCTCCTGAGCATATCATGACTCAGCTGCAGCTGCTGGTCCCTCAGGGAGGTGTGGGGCGCTGTCCCCAGTGGGGATGGGCTGAGGGGCTTCAGGCTCTTCTTGCCCATGAAGTGCCCGGTGGCCCAGAGGGACAGGCTTGGAGAAGAAGGTGCTCATGCTGAGATTAGTAAGAGATGAGGTCATCTCATATTCCAGAACCTCAGTTTCTTACCCTTGGTAGATGGAGACGTACAAATGTAGGTTCATATAAGGAAGAATTTTCCATAGATGTGACAGTAAAATTTGGAGACTCCTTAAACACTCAGAGTAAACAATTTTTTTTTTTTTTTTTTTTTGAGGAACTGGGGATTGAACTCAGGCCCTTCTTGCCCTTGCCCTTGCCAGGGAAGCGCTTATTCCACTGAGCCATCTCCCTGGCCCTCAGAGTAAACAATTGATGAAAAGTTATGGGAACAGCTTTATAAAAGCATGAATTCTTCCAGGAGCACAGCAAAAGAAACCTATTAAAGCTTCATGGTAAATCTTGCCAAATATGGAATTTTGGCTCATGTTGTTATCATCAAGTTGAACCCTAAACACCAAGAAAATGGTTGTAATCTTTATAAAAATTATGGATTCCTGAGAGACTGAATGGTTCTGTATGGGTTTGTTCCCTAAATCTTGAAATACTAACATTAAAGGCACTCGTAAAGCTTAAGTAAATAAATTTAGAAGACACACAGATAATGTCTTCCTCCCAAAGGTAGTGTCATACTTTTTTGAGATAATTTAACAAGTTGAAGTTGTGTGTTTTATCACTGCAGCGGATGTGTGGGTGCCAGGGTAGTTCTGTCATTTCGAAGCACACACTGGAGTCCTCCGACCACCCTGTAACACCCGGCAGAGGCAGGATGGTAACTGCAGGCTGCCAGTGCAGGCCCTGTTGCCTTGAGTCCCTTCTCAGCAGTGGGGAAATTCCCTAGAGGAGCCAGGTTAGGACAAAAATGAGTCCTAGTGACGTTTTAGTGAGAGAAAAACATCCTGAGACCTAGCTGTCATTTCATAGAAGAGGAAATAGTCTGTGTTAGCTTTTAAAAGTTGTCTTGATGTCTCTGAGGAGCTGCTGACAGGAAGCTGCAGAGACTAAATCAGAGTAAGGCAGAACAGGAAGTTAGATGATGTGGATTTTAGGAATTGCCATCATAGAAGTGTTACGTATTTAACCACTTGATTTTCCTATCCTAAAGAAATAATCATAAGAAAACATCCTTGCCTGGAGCATGGTGAAAGTGGATATGGCTGACTGCATTGGCAGGTAATTTCAGCAGGGACCAGGGTCCTGACTGGGGAACACTAAGTCACCTGTCTATAATCATGTAAAGTCTGCTTCTTATAGTTTTTATTTTAATGAGAATATATCTCTGTCCTCCCTTATATTCAGTTTGAGATGAATAACCTCATACCCTTTAAATATTTTTCAAAATAATATACTATCTGGATACCAATATGAAGATGGGGAGTCTAACCCTGGGCAGGAGGATATCAGAAGAAACTTCTTGGAGGATGTGGTACCTGTGGTTTTAAAAGATTATCAGAAGTTAACAGGGATAAGGTAGCACGTGTCAGGCAAAGGGATGTGGAGCTGAAAAGTCATGAAGGCGTGGTGATGAAAGAACACAGGGAGCCACCCGCAGTTCTGGTGAGACTAGGGTGCCAGATGAAGGATGGAGTGGGGCTGGGGTGCAGAGTTTCATGATACCAACAGCAGAGAAACCAGTTTTCAGGTTCAGATCTTTCAAACAAGACAAATAATAATGGGTACTTAAATTGAGAGGATAACAGTGAGTTCAAAGAAGGAGAGAAAGTAAAAGAAAAAGAATTAACTGTGTTGGTAATGGATGTAGGAATAAGGGAGGAGAAGGAACAATCCCAGCAACCAAGTTTCCAGGTTTGGCAGCTGGGTGGATGGGTTGCCAATCCCCAAGATTAGATATTCTGAAGGAGGGGCTGGGGAGATTGCAGGACCAGATTTGATCTCTGTTACCACATGCTGTGCCAGCCCTGGAACACTGGATGTGGTGGCGCATGCTTGTAATCCTAGTGTTGGGAGGCTGAGACTGGAGGTTCACTACGAGTTAGAGTTGTGCAGTGAGACTCTGTACTAAAGAAAGAAAGAGAGAGGAAGGAAGGAGAAAGAAAGAAATTAATTCTGGAGGAGAGCATGTTGAGCCACCAGCCTTGGAGAATCTGTGGGAGCACCTGTGGTGTCTGCCTGGTTGTGTCTATGAATTAGGATTTTTTTTAACAACCTGATAATGCTATACTTGAAGTTTCAGTCTTGCTCATTTTGTCAGGCTGAATGTGTACACCAGGGAGAAACCTGAGAATAGAGAAGATCAACATTTGGGAAGAGAGATACTCAAATAGGAAGCTCTGAATGACACGTGGAAGAATGTGGGAACAAATTTAGGGAAAGGTAGATTAAAGAACTAATATATAATTTCAGGATCGATTTTTTTTTTATTTTGTTTTTTAATGTATTTGGTACAGGGTCTCATTACTTAGCTCAGACTCACAGTGATCCTCCTGTTTTCAGCCTCCCCAGCACTGGGATTATGGGTGTGCACCACCACATCCAGCCTCAGCGGCAGGCTCAGTGTGCCCAGGGGCCGGTACGGTGGGGCATGTGATACCAGGGATGGAACCCCAGTCCATGCACTTAATTTCAAGCTTGAGAAGACTAACAGTGCTTGAGAAGGCTCAGTGCGGATCAGAAGAGTCAGGAGTTAATGTTTAGTTCTTCTTTGTCTGACTTTGTTCTATATGCTGTAGTCTTTGCAGTTAAATGTCAGGTTTCTTGAGAATAGGATTGTCTGTTCTATTTCAGAAGCACTTACACTGGTGCCGAGCACATGGTTAACTGGTCAGTCTTATTCTACCCGTTGTTAGTTTTGACACCTACGCATTTATTATACAGTGTCTCTCAGTACCAGTGCTGTAAAAAACAAGTGCCTCAGCTCTGCTCCCTTGTGTATTTCCGAGAACATCTGTAGACTTCACCACAGGGATAATATGGATACCTTAGTCCAGTGGTCTCAATCTTTGTGACACCACAAATTGATTTCTTAGAAGACAGTCTTTCAGGCCAGGGAGATGGCTCAGTAGAATAAGCTCTTCCCTGGCAAGTGCAAGGGTCTGAGTTCAATCCCCAGTTCTGAAAAAAAAAAAAAAAAAAAAAAAAGGCAATCTTTCTCTGGATGGGATGGAGATAGGGGTTAGATGATTCAGTGGAACACACAGCCTACTTCTCTCACATGGATGGGCACACACAGTTCTTTGGGAGGGTTCACAGCCCTATGAGAATCCATTGCTGTTGCTGACTCAATGGCCTCAAGGGCCTCAAGGGCCTCAAGCTCAGGCAGTTGTGCAAGCAATGGAGACCAGCTGTAAATACATATGAAGCTTTGCTCCATAGCCTGCTGCTCACCTTCTGCTTTGCAGCCTGATGCCACGGACAGTATCTACTCATTCTGTGTTTAGAGGCCAGGAAAGGTAGAAGATTCATTTGGAAACTGAGGATCCCTCTTTGTGTTAGGTGGCAATGAGTACTTTCTTATGTTGTGTGTCTCTTGCTGATAGCAGAAAAGGTACATTTCATTCTCTCTCCAGCCTGGTACAGAAGTAGAACAGTGTATCTTTCTATTTTAATGAGTATAAAATTAAGTGCATAAGGTTAAGAAAAATACCTAGAGCCATGTAACGAGCATTTTCTCAAAGACTGAATTTGTTCTCCTGAGCTCTGTCCTCCCCAGAGCTCTCTTACACATTTTAAGGGAAAAAGACTTCATTTGTCTTATTGCTCAAAGTAGGCAAATTTTTCTTTTCTAGAAAATCCATTTCTCTATTATGTCACTTTACCTGTCTGAAGAACTATCACACTGGGAACCAAAAGGGGGAAATGGCGATTAGCTAGCAAGATAGTAAAGTACTTCTTGAAACCTAGTAATAGAAACCAGAAGAAACAAAATTAGAAGAGACAGTGTCATCAACTGAAATTGGGCGATAATGGTGGTCTTAGACCATGAATTCCAAGAGTTGTCTACCATATCAGATCAAGTGAAATTAAATAGAAGGGTGTATTCACTAGGGATCAACTCTGGTGGAGAAATGGTTGTGGAGACTCAGGGGATGGCATAACTTGGAGAAATGGGCTGGAGGTCACCCACCTAGAAGCATGTTGTGTGGAAAGCTAGAGGTGAAACTAGGTGACTTTCTTCCTGGTGGGCTAAGATATAGGCTGAGGAGGATTGGCTGGAGAGAAAAGAAAACTATATTCTAGAAGCAAGCAGGACAGCAGCACCAAATAAAGGCCACTGTGTAGAGAAAACTTGCTTGCTAAACCACCAAACAAAAATCCTGCCAAATGCGGGTCTTTATTTGTTTATTTTAAATCTTGATTTCTTTTCAGAGTGGCCAGCTCATGCCCTTTTGAAGAAATGAACCAAAATCTGAAGTATCTCCATTATCAGGCCAGGACATATGACCTAGTTATCAACACATAAACACAAACAAATACAGAGGGATCAGCTCTAGCAAACAGTGCTTGGAGGTGAAATTTCCCAATTACAACTGTTCACAGCCAGCCACAATTCCTCCTATGCCCTCTTAAACTGATGAACTTTTAAACTAATCGTGGAAATCTCTACAAGAGTCAATTCTCTAGCTTAATTTCAAAGAAAAAAAGTTGGAACAGTGACCAGGTAAACAAAGTAAGATTCTAATTTTTGGCAAATGAGTATAGGCATGGCTTTCAGCAGAGGTAATAGGCATCCTTTGGCAATGTTTGAGGACAGTTTTGGTCATTCCAATAGGGGTGATACTGCTTGTATCTAATAAGCTTCCCCTATAAAGAGTAACAATCAAAACAAAATGCATTCAAATTGATACCCATTCAAACCTCTGTGAAATCAGAAGTGGAAGTTGAAGTGAAGCCACAAAGTGACAGGAGTTACAGATTACAGATGTGTACATGTACTTAGTACACACCAGATACTCTTTTTTTATTAAACTATAGGTATGCAGTTACATTAATCTTAAGTGTACAGGTCAGTACACTGTTGCACAGCCATGTGTAACCCGAGCAGACCTTTGCCAGTACCTCAGAATTACCATCAGACCCCACCCAGGCACTTGCCACTTAGTCTTCTGGAGCATGGGTTGGCAAACTGTGATCTGCAGACTAAATCTGGCACGTATCTGTGCCTAAAAATGGTTTTTCACGTTTTTAAATGGTTAGGGAAAAATTCCCAACAATATTTTGTGACTGATAAAAACTCAATGAAACTAAAATGTCAGGGTCCACAGAAGAACCATTCAAACATAGCCATGCTCACTACTTCATATATCACATAAAGCTGCACCATTGTGGCAAAGCTTAATTTATTGCTAAGACTGCATGCCATGTGAAGCCTAGAAGGTTTACTTTTCTGACTCTTAAGGAGAAAGCTTGCTGACCTTTGTTACAAGGTAATTATTTCTATTCTGACTTCTAACTACACGGATCATTTTGTCCTTTTCTTGAACTTCATGTATATGGGGTCATGCATACATATGTTTATATTCTTCCGTATTGTTTTTCATTGAGCGGTATGTTTCTGAGATTTGTCTGTTATATGTAACAGTAGTACCTGTTAGTCATTCTTATTATTTATTATTATATGTTCTAAATATGCCATTGCACGGCCCGTACATTGCAGGTGGTATTTTGAATTATTCCCAGTTTGGAGTTATTATGGATCATGGCGTTCTCATATGTGTCTTATGTATGTATGCCTTCATGTACCCATCCAATATGTATATGGATGATTCCATATACATATGCTCGGCTGATTCCGAGGACTGAAGTTGTGTGTGCTCCACGTCAGTGGGCACCGTCAGTTTCCGAAGTGGTTGTGACAGTTTAAACTCCCACCAGCATTGCTCCAAACCCCCAGCAGTGCCACCACTCTCTGCCTTTGTGGTCGGCGTATGATCGTGTCTCCCTGTGGCTTTTACATTTCCCTCTGACTGACGAGCACTCCTTCACATGCCCTCTCCTGCAGGGTGCCTGTGGACATGCATCTGCCCATTCACGTGGCGCTGGTCGGTTGTTTTGGTTTGTTTGGTCTTTTGTTATCACTTGGGAAGATGTCTTTATTTTGAACATGAATCTTCTGTTGTATATTTGTGTTGAAGTCCTCAGAATATAGTGTTGAAATGAAAAGTTTCATTCAAGATACAAAATCAACAGACAAAAAATTAATGGCTTTCCTGTATAGCAGTAATGAACTCAGCAAGAAAGAAATAAGAGGGAACCAGGTGTGGTGGCACACGCTTTAGTCCCAGCACTTCACAGGTGGAGACAGGAGGATTCTGCAAGTTTGAGACCAGCTTAGGGGCTACAAAAAGTGAACAAAAGGCCAGCCCAAACTGTGTAAGGGGACCCTGTCTCAAAAAAGAAGAAAAAAGAGAAAAGAAATTAGAGTAACAATCCATTGGAATAAACAGCTTTAAGAAAAATGAAATTCTTAAGAATTAACCTAAAAAAGTGAAATACATCTACAAAAGGTCTACTACTGAGAAAAAAGGGGATCAAACAGAAGGTTGGAAGGCAGAAAAAATAGTTTCTGTTCCTAAAGAGGCAAACGCAATATAGTCAAAATGGCCATGCTTCCCAAACTGATACACGGGGCTAAGACAATCCCAGTTGAAATACCAACAGCATTCCTCACTGCACCCGAGAAAACCATTCTAAAATTCATATGGAACCAGAAGAGACTCAGAATAGCAAACAACAGTCCTGGGCAACAAGAGCAAAACAGAAGCCATCACAAGCCTGCATTTCAAGTCCTATTACAAAGCTAGCAATAAAAACATGCTAGTGGCACAAACCCAGGTATGTGCACTAGTAGAACTGAAGATACACAAACAACTCTCAGCACATTCAGCTATCTGATCTTTGATAAAGGGACCAAAAGTATACATTAGAGGAAAGATAGCCTCTTTGCTAAAAGGTACGGGGAAAGCTGGCTATCTAAATGCAGAAGATTGAAAGTAGATCCATATATCTTACTGCATACTAAACTGAAATCAAACTGGGTTAAAGACCTAAATGTTAGAACAAACAATCTGCTGGGAGATCAAATAGGTAAAATTCTTAAAGACCTAGGCATAGGCAAGGACTTTCTGAATAGAACCCAGTTGCACAAAGAGCATCAAAAATCGAAATGGGGTGGGTGGCTGGGAGATAACTCAGTGGTCCAAGTACCTGTCTGGCAAGCTCCATGACCTGGGTTCAATCCCCAGAACCCAGGTGTGGTGGAACATGCATGTAATCCGTGAACTGGAGCGGCTGTGTCAGGAAGATCACTGTGAGTCCAAGCTGCATAGTGAGACCCTGTATCAAATAAATAAATAAAAAAGGAAATCATATGAAATTAAAAAGCTTTTTCACAGTGCAGGAAACAACAGAGTGAAGAGACATCTTACAAAATGGGAAAATTTTTTTGTCAGATATTCCTTAGACCAGAACTAACATCCTGAACATATCAAGAACTCAAACAAAAATAAAGCAAACCTTCAAAATATTAGACCTCTTCAAAATAAGACTGCATTAAATATGGGCATGTTAGACACTTCTCAGAGGCACAGATGCCTAATAAATACTTGAAAAATGTTTGGCACATCTATTAGACAAATACAAATTAAAATAATATGAAAATACCATGTTACTCCAGAAAGAATGGCTGTTATCAAGAGGCAGACAATAACAAATGCTGGCTAGGCTGCAGGGTGGGGGGAATGGAACCCTTCTACATTGTTGATGGGAATGTAAACTAATACCAGTACTACAAAAATCACTATAGAAATTCCTCAGAAAACTAAAACTAGAAATTCCATTTGATCCAGCTCTTCCCCTTCCAGATGTTTTTCCAAAAGAGTTAAAGACATCATATTACAGTGATACGTGCATACTCATGCTTATAGCAGCACAACTCTCTCTAGCTAAATCTTGGAAGAGGCCTCTATGTTCACCAGCAGGTAAATGGATAAAGAAACTGCAGTATTTATACACGATGGGGTGCTACTCTGCCCTAAAGAGGGTTCATGAACTTGAGACGATTATAGAAAGTACATGTACTTTTTCCCTGTAATATTGAATGAAATAAATCAGACATACGAGCTTAAATATTGCAAGGTTTCTGTTACATGAGAAACCCAAAATATAAACCAAAACAAAATAAAAGATAACAGGAAGTAGGGAGATAGGTCTTTAGCAAATGGGGAGGGGACCAAGAGATGGAGAAAGGGTGGAGAGAAGGGAGAGGGAATCAAAAATGAATTGAGAAGTGTTATGTGCATGTACCAACTCCACACAAGGAGTGCGATTGTTACATCTGCAAACATGTACTAATAAATAAAAATTGAAAAAAGCTTGAAACAAGATTATATATTCAATTAAATTGCCATTAATTTGTGTAAAGCTGCCAGGCATGGCAGTGCATGCCTCTGATCCCAGCATTTGGGAAGCTGAGGCACTGAGGAATATTCCACAAATTTGAGGACAGCCTGGATTATGTAGTAGGACCTTGTTTCAACCCCTCTTCAAAAGTCTTCATTACAACATTCCCAAAGGTACTTGGAACTCAAGCTTTCTGGAGCTACATCAAAATAAATAATAAATAGTGAATTTGTGCTCCAAAGCAGCTTACAGTAGTAAATCCCATGCTCCATTATGAAGCCTAAATTTGAAATTATTTAAATTCTACTTGAAATGCATTTGATTTTTATGTTAAATCTTATAGAGGAGAAAATATTTTCACGAGGATGCAAGCAAAATGCATATGGTAAAGTAAAGAAGGAAGTGGTAAAAATTGTAGAGGTGCCAACTACTTTCTGTCTAAAAGTCCTTTAACATTACCAAAAACATACCATAAGTTTTCCAGTTTACCAGCAGAGAAGAAAATATGAAAGGTAGAAAAGAAAGAGAAGGAACTATGTATGACAAAAGATAGGCAAGAAAGGAAACACAAAAAAAAAACATAAAATGACCAAAGACAAAATATTACAATAAATGTAAATAGAATAAATTTATTTATTGAATTAAATAGCAACAAGAACATTAAAAAAACCAATTTCGCTTTGTGGAATACCATATATTGGGAATATATGGAAAGTGCCATATGCTGGTTGCTGATTCACAGCATGTATTTCCATATAGAATGTTAACATTGTAAATATTGTCTCCTACTGACCCCAGAACTGAGCACATTATGCTAGCTGCAGCGCTCCAGTTCCATTACCTCCATTGTGGGGTGCCATGGTGATCAGTACAGCATTGTATAAGCTCGTAGGTTGTGGCTTTGGCAGAAGCACTGCAGTAAGAGAAGGCAAATTCATGCCCACATTACATGAGATCAAGGCTAATTGTCCTCTCCATTTTCCCATCACCATTCTGGATTTGTCGTATTGCTTAACTTATTCCTGTAACTCTGCATTTCCTGTGTACAGAGCATTAGATCTATAGACTTGATTAGATTCCAGTAAAACTTGTTTTACATGCAGATAATGTGCTTTTATTTCATCACTTCAAAAGGCCTGATTGTCCCTATCAGCGATGCCAAGTTGATCAGTAGGTTAAGGTGCAGAGAGCCCTGTCCTGCCACCGTAAGTTGCTGTTTTCTTTCTGCACCCAGCAAGAGATCTGTGGAGCAACACTTTGCTGTCATGTGATCATCCAGATCCCCATGATTCTTAAATAAGTTCCATTACAGTGATAATCTTCTAATTATTTTATGTTCAATATCTGGCATTTTTCTAAACATAGGTCCAGGAAACATGCTGAGTCATTCATAGGATGTACACTTACACGAGACATCTAAAATGGGAAAATTTACAGAAGTAGATATAAAATGGTAGTTGCCGGGAGTTGGGAGGAGAGGTATGGGAAGTTGTTCAGTGGTGGTAGATCACGGATGTCCCCCTGCCCTATGTACTCCTAGGCAGGGCTTCTGGAAGGTGACTGAATCATAGGAGTGATCTAAATGACTTGTGGTAGGAGATGTGGTCTGCTTGGAAGAGGTGGGCCGCTGGGGTGTGACCTGGGGTGGATCTTCCTTCCTAGAGCCTGTCCCTCTGGCTCTGCTCCTGGGCCATGATGTGAGGAGCTCTCCTCCACTGTGCCTTTCTGCCTCGGAGCTAGTATTAAAAATGTGAGCCAAAATAAGCCTTTCTTCTTTAAGTTGTGGCTGTGAGGTATTCTGTCTCAATGATGAGAAAGCCAGTCACACAGATAAAGGTGAAGTTACAGTCATACCTAATGAATAAATTCTGGAGAAGTTGGGTGTGATGGTGCACGTCTGTAATCCCAGCACTTGGGAGGCTAAGCAGGATTGCCAGGAGTTCAAGGCTAACCTGGGCTGTATAGTGAGTTTGGGGTACATCTATCTGAACTATATAGTGTATAGTAAGACCCTGTCTCAAAAAATGAAACAAAACAAAAACAAGTTGTAGAGGACTACTGTATACCATAATATGTATAGTTAATATCCTTATTAGCACTTCAAAACTAGTTTAGAGAGTGCATCATAGTAGTATATTCTTACCAAAAATATTTTTCTCTGCATCATTTAGCTTCTACCAGAATACTAGAATAATGCTGAATTTTCCTTTGTGTGTGTGTGTGTGTGTTTTCTAAAAACATCTTTGAAGTTAGGATACTTAGTATATATGCTGCCAAAGCAAGTAAGTACTGAAGTTAGGGTAGAGTTTATAATCCATTATGTCTCATGCAAATTTTTATCCCAGCAACCATTATGATACCTTTACACATGTGAATTGGGTCCTAGTTTTTCAGATTGCTGTCTTTTTAACCGAGTTGTAAATATTATTAGTATTACAAATGTGGACTTTAGAGGCTATTAAAAATGTACACAGTGATTCAGCAGTGAAGCAAAAGTTATTCTTTCTTTTTTTTGTGGAACTGAGGATTGAAGTGAAAGTTATTCTGAATCCAAAAAAAAAAAAGTAAACCAAGTTTCAAGGAATAAAAACGATATTAAAGCAACATTTTATAGTAAGTCAAGAGAAGTGTTTTACATATTTTTGAAAAACAGCCCCTTTATTTAGCTCAGGCTTTTCTCTTTATATACTGATGTCTAAATCACATCTGTCTGAAAAAGTCTAAAAGCTTTTTTTTTGTTAAGTATAGAGTGAATTTTTGAAATGATATATGAAGCACTATCATTGTTTAAATAGCAGAAATTTGTCTTTTCATAGTACTTAATGATAAAGGTGTCCGTATTACAGCAAATGAAATGACTAGTCACTCCCAATGTGAGTAAGTGAAGGCTTATCTTTTTTTTTTTTTTTTTTTGCAGAACTGGGGATTGAACTCAGGCCCTTATGCTTGTTAGGGAAGCGCTTATTCCACTGAGCCATCTCCCTGGCCCCCCTTTTTTTTCTTTTTAAAAGATAGTTGATCATACATGTATGGACATTTATATACTTACTTGTTAAATTATAATTATATTCTTTTTACTCAGAATATCACAAGTTTGGCCAATGGGAAACCACTTCAGGCTAGTTTCAGTGCTCTTTGATCATACTCCCCCCCAATGGCAAGAATGTTTTAAACTCTTCTTTGCTTTTGTACAAGATATCCACAGCATACATTGTACTTTTTCTGCCTCAGCCTTCATTGATCATTTCTCTGAGGATATATATTCCTTTAGCAGATAATGACGTTTAGGAATCAAAATTGAAGACCTAATAGTATATTGTTAACTTTTATGCACTTTCAGGGAACTAGACTCAAGTGACCAGTAATTAGCAGAGTAGGATCCTGAATACCCTCAAAGGACCAAGTGTTGAAGGCATGTTCCCCAGCCTGAGGCACTATTGGGAGGTGGTGGAACCTTTAGGAAGACGGGGGTCTAATGGAAGGAGATTAGGCCATGGAGTAGGGAGGGGGGATATGCCCTTTAAGGGAATACTGGGGCCTTGGTGCCTCCTCTTTTTGCTTCCTGGCTATTATGAGGCAAATAGGATATCTTTACTATATGTTCTGCCCCATGAAGCACTGTGCCATCACAGGCTCAAAGCAACAGGGCACCTCTAAAACCATGAGGCAAAATTTTATAAATTGATTGTCCCAAGTGGTGATACAGTGACAGAAAACTGAGTGATAATTATAATTCAAATTTAACAGTAAAAGGTTTCTACTTAATTTTAAAAATGTTTTATACTTGTATCTCTTACACTGTTCCTAACTCAGGAATCTTTACCGTGTGAAATATTAAATATATAGAGCTATATGAAAACAAAATTTTGTTTTTGTTGTTGAAGACAGGGTCTTATTATGTAGCACATGTTGGCCTTGAACTCACAGCAACTCTCATGCCTCAGCCTCCTGCATGCTGGCCTTACAGCTGTGTACCTTCATACCCAGCTAGGAGATGTTTACTTAGTTAAGATATTGGTTGTTTGTGTGTGTATGCATATATTTAGCTTTATAACTAGACATACTTTGTTTTCAGGTTTCTTCTCATAGACTGTCTTCTCCCATGTAGATACATTCAGGGAAGGGGATGCAATTAAAAGAAACAGTGGGGCCAGGGAGGTAGCTCAGCTGCATAAGCACCTGCCTGGCAAGTGCAAGGTCCCAAGTTCGATTGCTGGTACCGCAAAAAGAAAGAAGAAACAGTGCTTTTGTGATGCTCCTTGGGCTACCTTGTAAGCCGCTTAAATGGCTTTGGTTTCGTTTGGCTCTTGGAGCATATCTGCCCCGGGTGTTTCAGTGGCCTCCCAGAGGAACCCAACCAGCCGGTTTCTAGGTTGGCTTGGTTTAGAGTTTTTTTATCTTCTGTCCTAACTGTGGAGTTGCCAAGATTTAGTTTCTATCTTCTTCTTGAACATCTTTTTTTGTCCTTAACCATATGAGTTTTGAGTATTTCAGATTTGGGGCAAAAGGTAATCACCAAAAACTACAGTGTGTTCCAGTTCCAGTCTAAGACTCGATAGCCAATTCATTACTTTGACTTTTCTCCAGACAATAGAAACTGGGACAGAGCCCAGAAGTCCTGGCGTGCTCTTGTATTCCATTTTCTGTGTACCATGCAGTCTTCTAGCACCTATGAAGAGCTTTCAGTCCACCACCTCCAATACCCACATTCTCATATTCCCTGATTCCTCCTGGTCTCCTTCTCTCCTCCCTGTCACTTAAGTTCTTCTGTAAGTCTTCTCTATTTATGGTTCAAAATAGTGTATTTTGGTGCAGGTAGTTTCTAACTATTTAATGGAAACCATCCACTTGTGAAATGTTTAAGCCTGGTAGTTTACGTGTCACCTAATCCTTAGCAATTCTATAATGCATAAATGTTATTTTAACTGCTTTAAGGCTTACAAGGGTTACGTAACTTGCTGACAGTGACATGATTGTTTGGCAGAACCTGGACAATAGCAGCCCATTGAATTCTATGATGTACCAACAACCGTACTAAGCCCTTTCTGTATTTTCCTGGTGAGGGCATGGGATTAGAGAAGTTGGGAACATGGCACATCATGGCTCCCCAGTCACTGTCTACAAGACCTGTGTTTATTGTTCTGTGCCCCATTAGCAGTTACATAATGGGTTGGGATCCATGCTCCACTATTGCTGTTGTATACAAGATCTGGAAAAGCCCAGCGATACTTACCTGGCCGGGGAGAAATCATGATCATGAAAAAGCCGAGTGAGCCTTCACAGGAAAAGTGCCATTTACACTAGGCCTTAAAAAATGGATCTTTCCAAAGGGAGAAATAGAGGAAGACATAGATGTTCTTGAAAAAAATATAGAAACCGGGTACTTTATAGTGTAGCAGGAGTTTGTGGACAGAATGCAAGGCCAGGAACTGTGTGAAGGAGGCCTAGCAGGGAGCTAGCACGGTGCCAAGGAGTTTGGGTTCTGACTTCTGTCTAGTGCAGTCATTCAGTGGGAAATGGTGAGAGATTTCTGTTTTGGAAACATAACTTGGCGGTTATCAGATAAGATGATGCACAAGAGAGGAGACCAGTTCAGAGACCAAGATAACAATTCAGGCAAGAGCCTGACCTAGGAGAGG
>PVKA01019795.1:14486-41532 GCA_004027165.1 Ctenomys sociabilis
ATTAAAAAAAAAAAAAAAATATATATATATATATATATATGTATATATATGTATATATGTGTGTATATATATGTATATGTATCTGGAACACAGCTGGCCTTACATTTACTTGCCTTTTACTATTTTTAGTGAACATGTGATTGTGTATGTATGCTAACTATAGCACATACATGTTAAACTGAAAGTCTGTCCACCCCCACACAAATACCTTAGAAATCATTTTCTTTTTATTTTTTTATTATTTTTTTAATTTTTGTTTTATTAAAGTAAAATATCAATGAGATAGTTTTAAGATACCTTGACAAGATGGATTTCATAAATTAGTACATTGTAAACTGTTTTCGTATCATAGAAGGTGCATACATGATATTATACTTACAGACATTATTACACTGTGTGTCTCTTATCACTAAATAAAGAGAGTGTAGCTCTTTGCATATAAAAATGAAGTATACATCGCGGGGCCATAATACTAAATTGAGCTGTAAATGGCCATGGTCGACAACTTCTTCGGATAACTCACCATTGTTGTGGAATACTGGACTGTGTAGGACTGTGTTGTCGAGTTCAAGCACCTAAGTTAGTTGAATGACAATGGAGTGCCCATCTCTGACAGGTGTAGACAAAGGAAGGGGCATAGAAAGGAAGAATCATGATGTGTGTGTATGGACAGTGGGGATTGATAATGCAGTGCTTCTGCATAATCCTATGAGAGGCAAGATTTGCACTAATGGTGGTTGGACAGGATATTATGTCGGCTTCTAGTACTATGGACAACCAATAGGAAAATAACAAGGTAGAAAGTATTAATTATTGAATCTTTGATGTAATTCAGGTATAAAAAATAGAAATCATTTTCTATCAGTAAATCTGCAGCTGCCTAATTCCAAATGCTTAGGATCTCATTATAGGGATGTAACATAATCTACTTAACAGTTCTTAATATATTTTAAGTTTCTGACATTTTTCCATTGTAATGATATAATGAATATTTATGTTACTTATTTTAAACATATGCAAATATAACCAAATTCCTAGAAATAAATTCTTCGAAATTGCTGGATCAAATAGATTGTGTGTTTATACTTTTAATATATTGATAAATACTTTCTATACTGCTTATTTCTGATACCTTCAACAACAAAGTGAGTTATTTGAGGATTTTTGATAATGACTCATCTGAAAGGAAAAGAATGGGATCTTGCTGTTGCTCTCTGTATGATTGAAACATCTGCATGTCTCTAAAATTTACTTTTAGCTTTTCCCCATTTTTCTTACCTGAGTGGTCTTAATTAGGCTTTTGTTAGGTGCAAACGCCAGCTACTCCTTCCCAGTATGCTGTTTGTCTTCTGCTTGATTTTTGGTGTTATTACTATAAAGTTTTCTTTAGTTAAATTTATCAGGGTTTTTCATGTTGTACCTTATAGAAGCTCTTCCCTTCTCTGTGCTTATTTTAAAAAACTCTTCCTATTTTTTTCCAGCACTGTCATATTTTTTATTTGACTCAGATTCTTTCAAATGGATCAAACTTTTGCACCCCATTTATCCTAGGACCATGCATTGAAACTTTAATCCGTCTTCACTGATACAAAATACCATTAAGAACTTAGTGTGGATCTTACCTAACCAGTCATGCATCTTTTTTTCTTTTTTTTTTTTTAATGGTACCAGGGATTGAACTCAGGACCTTCTGCTTGCTAGGCAGGGTCATACATGTTTTAAAAGCAGTAATTGGGCATTATCCAGTCTTATATCCTTCATAAAACTGAGCACAGTATTCTGTAAAAAAATAAGTAGAAATTAGCCATGCATGGTAGTGTGTACCTATAATCCCAGCAGTCTGGAAGGTTGAAGCAGGGGGATTGTGGATCTGAGCCCTGCTTGGGCAGCTGGGCAGTCTATCAAGACCCTATGAAATAAAAAGGACTAGGGCTGTAACTCAGTATGAAGGCCTATCCCTCAGTACTGAAAAACAAAGTTTCTTACATTTTAAAAATCTTATGACTTTTTTTCCCTCTGTATTCAGGACAGGGTCTATAGGCTCTCACTGCATAGATTGGACTCCTAGTGATGCTCCCGTTTTCAGCCTCCCAAGTGCTGGCATTACAGGTGCGCACCACCACGCCCAGTCTCAGTCCCCAGTGCAGCGTGCCCCAGGGGCAGGGTTGGCACAGCCTGCTGGGATGGAACCCTGGCCTCTGTGTTCTGCCTAAGAGGCACTGTAATCCCCTGAGCTATAGGCCAGCTCATGACTTTTATACATGACAGTACATAAACATTTAGATGTAGTTCAATGAAAATTTATAAAATGAACACATATGTAGCCACCTAGATCAGCTTTCAATGGTAAGAGACAGCCCGCAGTGGCATGTGTGCTGTAGGTTTGCTCCCATGGACCTAGATGGAGTACTAGGCCATCTGTAACTCTCTAGGGCTCTGTATTCCCTTCATGTCACAGTCCTCTCCCATCCCTCAGAGGCCATCATACTGCTGACTTTCATGACACTGATTACTCGGCTTTGCTTTGTCTTAAGAATGAACCATATGAAATCGCCATTTTTATAAGTAACAAATTGTTGAGTATGTTCAGGTTCATATTTCAGCCTCATAAATTACCACGATGAATCTCTGAACTATGATGCTGAGCTGTGCTGCTTTGAATATTTTACTTGATTCATTGCATTTTTTTCACTATCTTTCTTTTTTTCAATACCATGGATTGAACTCAGGACATTGTTGTTATACTGTCTTGTAGATCTTTGCCTCGTTATGTTGTAGAAGTTGGCTATGGGAGCACAAGTCCTTAATTCTCATTGCTAGACCTATTTATTCCATGTTTTGTTTATCCATTCCACTATTGCTGGATTATGGATTGTGTCTTAGTTTGTGCTGCTATAATAAAAATACCATATGCTGGGTATATCTCCCCTTATTCTGAAGGCTTGGAATCCTGGAGTCGAAGTGAGAGCCCACTTTGTGGCTTGTAGAGAGCCTTCTCCTCTCTCGGGCCTCACTTGGCCTGGGGAATGAGGTAAGGATTCAGTCATTCCATGTCTCTGCTTGTAAAGGGAGTTAATGTTTTTCACCAAGGCTACACTCTTTTGACCTGACTCTCAAAACCTAACATCCTGTTACCGTCCCACGTATGACTTTGGGAGGGTACAGTGTTCCACCCAGAGCAGGAGCTTTCTGGTTTTGACTATAAATTGCTAACAGTGTAACTGTAAGAACCCTTTTATATGTTTTGATTTGTGTGACCAGGATTTCTTAGAGTACAAGGTCATAAATTGTGATTTACTTCCTGGTGTAGTTTTAAAAACAGAACTTTTAGCCAAATGTGGTGCCACATACCTGTAGTCTGTAGGAGGCTGAGGCAAGAGGATTTTCATGAATTTTTTTTTTTCTTTTGGCGGAACCAGGGATTGAACTCAGACCCTTGCGCTTGCCAGGGAAGCGCGTATTCCACTGAGCCATCTCCCCAGCCCCGATTGTCATGAATTTGAGGCCAGCTTGAACTATATGGTGAGATCCTGTCACAAAAAAGAACATTTTTTATTATGAAATAATTCTGTTTGTAGAAGAGCTGCAAAATTGGTACTGAGATCTCTATATACCCTTATTTTCCCTAATATATATGTATATTTAAAACTAAATATACTAACATATATTTAAAACTAAGAAACCAATATTGGTACAGTGCTATTAACCATAGATCTTCCTTCCTTCCTTCCTTCCTTCCTTCCTTCCTTCCTTCCTTCCTTCCTTCCTTCCTTCCTTCCTTCCTTCTTTCTTTGGTACAGGGTCTTGTACGTAGCGTGGTCTCACAGTGACCCTCTGTCTCAGCCTCCCCAGTGATGGGATTACAGGCATGCACCACCATGCCTGCTTTTTGTGACAGCACCCCCACCCCATGTTCCAGGGCCTGTATGGCATATGGTACGGGGGATCAAACCCAGGTTCTCGTGCTTGCCAGGCAGGTACTTAGATCACTGAGCTATCGCCCCAGCCCAAGAGTTTTAAATTTTTAACAGTTTTCCACTAATATCCTTTTTGTATTCTAGGATTCAATGCAGGATACTATGCTGTATTTAGCTGACATGTTTCCTTAGACATACTTATCAACTGAAGTATAATATGCATACTACTATGTGTATAGTTGTTCTTGCTCCTAGCCTTCTAGTATCTAATCAGAGCACTTTTTTCAGAGTTACTATTATGTAACCTTGTTTCCTTCACTTAGAAAAATTAATTTAAAACTCACCCATGGGGCTGAGCATGACTGACAAGCCTGAGATCTCAGCACTCTAGGAGGCTGAGATGGGAAGACTCAAGTTTGAGCAACTTAGTGACTTGCAAGACTGTCTTAAAGGGGTGGAGGGAGCAGGGGTGTAACACAGTGCAAAGGCCCTGGTTTCAGTCCTCAGTATACCCCTCCCCCCCATCCGGACATGGCATACGCCTGTAATCCTGGGAGGCTGAGGCAGGAAAGTCACAACATTGGACCTCACTTCTTGGGAACTTAGTACTCTAGCAAGACCCTGACTCATAATAAAAAGTAAGGGCTGGGATGTAGCTCAGTGTTAAGGATCCTGGGTTCAGTCTATGGTAACATTTATATACACACACACACCCCTCATTCATGTTTTTACATAAATCAGTAGTGTGTGTGTTTTGAAACTTGAGGCAAACTTCACATACTGTGAAATTAATCACTTTGAAGAGAGCACTCCAGCAGCACAGAATATTTTCACAGCATTGGGAGAGCACCACTTGTCAAATTCTGAGACGTTTCCGAAATTCAATCCACTGGTTAGGCAGTCACCATCTCTTCCTCCTGCAGCCACCATCTGTTTTTTGGTTTTATATATTTATCTATTCTGGATATCTCAGCTCAGTGATCTTCTTGTATCTTGCAGATTTCATTTAATTCAGTGTTGTCAAGGCTTGCCCATGCTATAGCATGTATTAGTACTTATTTTGTTAATGCTAAGGTATATAAAATTAACAGTGGCCACTTCAATGATAGTGAAGTGTGGATACCATTCAGTGGCATCCAAAGTATTGTACAGCTGTCACCGCTGTTTCCACGACTGTTTCATCGCCGAGACAGGAGCTCTGCGAGGCAGCTTCTCTGCTCCCCCTGCCAGGCCCTGATCACCTCCAGTCTCCTTTTTGTCTTATGAATTTCCTCTTTTAAATAATTTAAGTAGAAGCAAGTAGTATTTGTCCCTTTCTATGGGAGTTTTTGGTTTTTATTTTGTTTTTAAACAGGATCTCACTATGTAGCCCAGGCTGGCCTTGGATGCACAGCAGTCTTCCTACCTCAGCTACTGAGGACGGGGAATCACAGGTGTATGCCACCACACCCACTGTCCTTTATGTTTGATTCTCTCTCCCTCCCCCTTGTATTTAGTACAGGGCCTACGAGGTCTACAAGATCTCACTACATAGATCAGACTCATGGTGATTCTCCTGTTTTCAGCCTCCCAAGTGCTGGGGTTATAGGCACGTGCTACCATACCCAGTCTAAATAGCAGTCTCACTGCACCCCACAGGCAGGGCCAGCACGGCACATCCGGGGATCAAAGCCCAGCCACTGCACTCTGCCTAAGCAGGCACTTTAGTCCTCTGAGCTATCAGGGTGACCTGTTTGACATACTTTATTTAGCATAATATTTCAAGGTTCATTCATATAATAGCATTTATGAGAACTTCCCTTATTTTTTAGGAGTGAATAATACTCCATTGTATGCATACACCATATTTAATGTTTTCATTTATCTGTTGATGGGCATTTGGCTTATTTACTCCTCCTGGTTATACATGATGCTGCTGTGAGCGTGGGCATTGAGTCCCTTTGCTAGTCTATTTGGAGTAGCTTGCTGAGCCTGATCTCGAGTGGGTATATAGAGGTGGACCCGCTGGGCCATGCGTGTGCACCTGTTCAGCTTCACTGGGTAACTGGTGAGGGGAATTGCCAAGTGGCTAGACCACAGTCTTGACAGTGCTGGGAACTTTCAGATTTCTAAATTTTTGTCCATTTGGTGGGATGTGTAATGATGTTTTATTGCAGTTTTACTGTGTTTCCTCATTTTTGAAGGACTAGAACATGTTTCACGTAATTACGACCCATCTGAGTTTCTTGCTTTGTATCATGTCTATTAACATTCCTACTGGTTGTTTGCCATTAAATTAATGCTGACTAATTGATATCTTCATATAATACTTACTTTTGGTGTTGTTGCAGAGCAAATAGTGGAGAAGGATGAAGGTCCGTATTATACTCATCTGGGATCTGGCCCCACAGTAGCTTCTATCCGGGAACTCATGGAGGAGCGGTGAGTGTTTCATACATATTCAAGGGGACATGGTGGATGTGGATTTTCAGCACCTCTCATTTTCATTGCCTTGTCCACAGAAAGGGAGTCTTACTATCCATATGGCAACAGGTTAAGTGAGGAAATCACTTCCAGTCCTTGAGGGTCTCTCTCAGCCTATCAGCATATGTCAGCCCGCCACAAGCTCCCTTTGTCTTCCTCCTGAAACAGTTATTGAAGAATATGGCTATGTGGTTATAGTTCTGCAGTGTTAGCTTCTCATAACCCGAATTTTGCTTATAGCTTTCCTATAATGTTATTTCACCTGCTCTTCTGCTCCCTGTGAGTCCTGTAAACTAGTAGTGAGCGCTAAAGGCCTGATTGCAATCAAGTTGTTTTTGTTTCTCCTCCCTCCCCCAGAAATACTTCCTAAGTGCTATCCTGTCTTGCTTTCTAGTATATATGTCAGGATGCTCTGGGCTCATGTACATTAATCCAAGAAGTCTTCATTCCTTTTATTGGCAGAAAAAGTATTTAGAAAACAGTCTCTGGGCAGCACTCATTGCTACAGTGAGTTATTATTTTTTTAAGCCCATTTCAGTAGAAAGACCTAAGTTGTACCTGGTACAACTTGAACTTTTGTCTACTATTTTAATTTTTGTTATTGTTAGTGGTTAAATATATCATAAGTCTATATTAATATTCAAATTCAAAACTGTAGAGATTTTACTTGACAGTTGTGTTTTATAAAGCCGTTCTTATAGGTAAGAGCCTAAAATCTATGCATGTATCCACAGCAGGTAGTAAACACTCAAGAGTTTTGGTCTATGAAGAAGTAATATTGCTTGATGGGTGAGAATATGGATGCTAGAGCTAGATTGGGGTCCCTGCCACTTTCTGCTGAGGCTTTCAGTGATACATGCCTCTATAACTCAGCTTCCTTGTCTACAAACTAGAAATGAAGACAAAAGTACACACATTGCGGGGTACTGTGAGGATAAACTTCAGAAGTCACTGAGGGACATTCCATGATAAACTGAGCTGATACCTAAAGCATACTTAGTATTTGTTACCAGCACTATGTAAGGGATGGGCAGTCTTTGTCTACCTCATATACTTAATACCTGATGGCATTTGTTATATAATAAGCAGTAGCATTTTAAATAAAAGCAGTAGTGATCTAGACACAGACACGTTTGCTTGTACATGGACAAATAATGCATGGAAGACTGAATTTCTACAAATTTGAGAACCTGATTCTGTCTGCTCAGAAGAGCCAAACTAGTACTGTCAGTAGAGAATGGAATACAGTTTTGAACTGAATGCCTGAGAGGTACAGTGGACAGAGGTCACTGGTCGGCCATAGTCTCTCTTAATTTCTGCTACCAGCTGAAGACACCTGTATTCAGAGTAGTATCTGACCAGAGGCCCATTCTGTAAATTCAGTCCTGCTTTAAGGACACTTCTGAGTCTACAAGGACAAAGCTGGTTTCAAGAGTGTGTGCCGTACATGCTTGCTGCGTGTGGCCCCGTGTGTGCACTGCATTTTCCAGATTGAAGCAGACGGCATTTGGCCAGTAAGTTTTACAAGGAAAGTCAACATGGTTGTTTGCCTCAGGGAGTCTGATGTATAAGTTTGATTTTGGTTTTGCTTTTTTGGGGTTTTGGGGGTAATTTATAAGATTTATAGACATCTCTAAAAATCTTTTAACTATAGAACAGTACATGTTGAAATAAGGATTAAGAGGTAATGATAAAGCTAAGATTTGTGCAGGGTTTTTTTCCTCATTGCTTTAAAAATTGTAACAGCCAACTGTAAATTCTTCAAAACTGGGTCTTAGGGAGGAATTCCTCTCAATACCAGGAATATTTGTGCTTTTCCTCAGCAACTGGTTTATTTTTATCTTAAAGACCTTGTAAATCATAAACAGATTGCATTTCCATCTTTATTTTGGTTGCTAATAACTTTAGAGCCAGAGTCTATGTCCCCCCTCACCCCCACCCCCACGCCAAGAATGTGATATCTAACCTTTGGTCATGGGAGCCTTTTTAGGTCACTCTGAGTACTTCTGACAAAGAGGCTGTGATGTCTTCGATTTCATATATGACAAGATACCCCAGGCTCAGCTCTCAAAAGCGCGGACGACCTGAACATGGCAGTGCACAGCTGTGATCGCAGTACTCCAGGAGGCCGAAGCAGGAGTCTGAGTTCATTCTGGGATACTTAGTGACCCAGCAAGACAGTGCCTCCAAATAAAAGAGGGCTGGAAGTGTAGCTCATTGTGAAGGCCTGGGTTCAGTCCTGTGTGTGTGTCTGTCTGTCTGTCTCTTTCTCTCTCCCCAGTCTTTCCTCTCCCTGTTCCTCTCACTATCCTTCTCCCTTCACATTTTCTTTTTGTTTTATTTTATTCTATATTTTAGGAAAGGGTCTACAGGGTGTTCAGGGTCTCACTACTAAATCGGACTCACAGTGATCCGCCTGTTTACAGCCTCCCAAGAGCTGGGATTACAGGCATGTGCCGCCACTCCCAGTCTCAATTGCCCTCTCAGGGTACCCCCCAGGGGCGGGGCCAGCAGGGCAGGCCTGAGGATCAAACCCTCAGCCCCTGTGCCTGCTTGTAGGTGATTTAATCTGCTGAGCTATTTGGCCAGCCCTACCTTTGTGTTTTCTTTATCAACAAATCTCCCCCCTCCCTTTTCTCTGATTTCTTCACTTGTTCTTTGTATTTCATAGACCTCTTAGGATTCTTTCTGGACCCGTGGGGTGGGGGGAGAATGAGGAAGCTCCCCTGTCAGGGGCTTAGTTTGAAGGGGCCTAGCTGCCTCTTTCTTTAGACTTTTCCCTTTACTCTTTCTCTATAGGATCACTCTATTGCCAGGAGTTAGCCAAAAGTCAGGGAGAAGAAATAAACTGAATTTAGGGGACATTGATGTTTATAGCTTCCCTGGTACAGATTTGGAAAAAAGAGGGAGAGGATGAAAGCAAATCCTAAAATACCCCAATTTATTTATGGGCCTCATACCTCTTGGGTGCCCAAGTTACCCTCTTTGTCATAGGTGATTGGAATCACTTGTCAGTTCCTGTCGGAGAGTGGTGTGGTGCCTAGAGGTTTTTGAGTTCTAGCTGGGAAGGGATTCTCTGCCACCTAGGAACCCATTAAATCTTGTTCTTGAGACAAAGAAACAGAGCTGTGCTAGCAAGTTCTCAAAGCTTTGAGGCACCCAACCCCTGGTAAAGTCTGAAGAATTGCAGTTTTAAGCAGAATGCAGGGACACATGCCTGTAATTCCTGCATTCTGGGAGGCTGAGGCAAGGAGATCCGAAGTCTGAGGCCATCCCGGGCAACTTGCAAGACTGGTCTCCTTTCCTTTTCAAAAAAAGGAGGGAGGTGCTCTGAACATAACTCAAAACGGAAGCTCTGGGTTCCTTCCTCTGGCAGAGTGGAGGAACCTCAGCTTCACAGCAGTAGCTTTTAGTCCTGGGCTAGCCTCAGACGCTCCTGGGTGCTGTGAAAGCACAGAGCACTGGGCTGAGC
This sequence comes from Ctenomys sociabilis, assembly GCA_004027165.1. Taxonomy (NCBI): domain Eukaryota; kingdom Metazoa; phylum Chordata; class Mammalia; order Rodentia; family Ctenomyidae; genus Ctenomys; species Ctenomys sociabilis. The sequence goes on from PVKA01019795.1 coordinate 24,339, forward strand.
TGATCCCGTGGTTTGGGATAGGACCCAAGAGCTGAGTGCTGATTCCCCATTTTGAGGTGAGGCAATGCTGCTGACCCTGGGGCTACCCTTGAAGAGCTCCTGATTAAGATGATCAGTTAATTTGGGTTGGGGGACGGGGTACTGGAAGTTAAACCCAGTACCTTCACACTGAGCTGAATCTCCAGCATGTGTGTGCGTGCTTTTTTGGTTTTTAATATTTGGATTGTTTGTTTATTTGTTTTTGTGACAGGGTCTCATTAGTTATCCAGGCTGGGCTCAAGCTCTCAACACTCCTGCCTCAGCCTCCCAGAATATTGAGATTACAGAAGTAGACCACCATGTCTGGCTTTAGGAAAAGGTTTTAAACTACCTTGCAGACTTAGTTTAGGGCCTCAGAGTATTTATACTAGAAGGGACTTTCCATGGTAAGTTAGAAATTAAAACATTTAAGAAGAAGAATGAGTGATTGGTTGTCTTTAAACACAAACAATTCTGTGTAAAAGAAAAAGTCAGGCAGTTTAGGCAGTGCCTGGCCCTTTTATTTAAATGCTCTCTAATGTGACGTTCACTGCAAGACGTGTTTCTTCCAAGGACAGAATAATAGGGAAGGAGCTGGTGGGAAAGCTGGCATCCATGTCCTCAGCTCACCTTCCTATGAGGAACTTGATAGTCCCCTGTCTCAGTGAGAGTCGTGTGGTCACCTCGGGCTGCCCTCCTGACAGGCAAGCCGGGCCTGTGCTTGTGGGTGACTGCCTGCCTGATAAATGTGTATTGAACTGAGTTGTCCAGGAAGCAGACAAAGAGCAGCACAGTGTGATATTTTCCTCATGATACAGATCATGCTACAGAAACTCTGGGTCCTGACGCCAAGTACTTTTATAAGAGATCAACGAAACCTTCAAATTTTAATGTTGTAATGATCAGAGGATCCTCTTACCCTTGCACTGAGCTCTTGAGCAATCTGGAACCCTTAGGTCAGCATTAAAAAAAAAATCTTTGTTCTCCTTTTTAACTACAAAGATGAAACACTTTTTAAAAAGAAAAAGTCTGTAAGTACAGAGTGCATAAGTCTCTCCAACATTCTTCTTAGAAGAAACTTTTTATAAAGGCTTGATGTTTGCCTCTAACCTTTCGAAGCACTTACAAAGGTGTAAGTATACATATGAAGCAATACTGAACCAAGTATAATCGCTCTTCCCCACTGTTGGACCACTATTCCCAGCACAGTGCATTTGTGCACTGATTTTTGAGGTAATAATTTCTATAGGTGCAATGGATATGATAAGGACTATATCCACTTTAAACTTTAATAGCTATGATAACATTATGCCCTATTAAATAGTATATTAAAATATGCAGTAATCAAAAGCTTATATAGAAACATAAGGATAGTTTGATTTAGACTGTTAATAAGTATACCATATTAACTGATCAAAGGAAAAAAAATTCAGTCACCTACCTCCTGAGATGACAAAAGTATGATTCATACAAGTTCATGCTTAATTTAAATCCATAGGAGATTTAAATCTCTTAAGATTTAATCCTTAGGAGACCCTTAGTAGTAATTTTCAAAGTAAGGGAGTCTTTCTTGGGGACCAGGGAGATGGCTCAGTAGAATAAGCACTTCCCTGGCAAGTGCAAGGGCCTGAGTTCAATCCCTGGTTCCGCAAAAAAAAAAAAAAAAAAAAGTCTTTCTCATAGCCCAGCCAGCCTCATGCTCAGTGATAAATTGTTGGGATTGTTTTCATTGAAGTTGAAAAATAAGCAGAGAGGCCTGCTAGCATGTCAGAAGCACTAGGCCAACTCAGAGAGAGAAGAGGCATGAAGGGTGGAAGAGTGGAAGTGACAGATGACCATTGTCTGCAGTTGTTTATGTAGTAATGTACCTGAGATGAAAATCTATTAAGATTAAGATGGTTCAGTAGGGTGGTGTTTATATTATTATATATATTTGTTGGGCTCCTTCTTCATGTTAGTAATTTTGAAGCACTATAAATAATGCACTCTGTGTAGGTTACCATTAGGATCTTCACTAATCCTAAAAGATAAAAACAATTTGTTGTCCGTATTTTCTAAATTGAAAAACTGAAGCTTTGAAAAGTTTAGCAGTTTGGCTGGTTATATATCAAGAAAGTGGATGGAGCCAGGGAAGTAGATTGGTGGCACAGTGCCTGCCTGACAAGGGTGAGGTCCTGGCTTGATCCCTGGTACCAAAAAAAACAAAACAAAAAACAAAGAGGAAAAAAAGGCTAGGTGGGCACTTAATCCTAGTCTGTCTATCTCCCTTGCTGTACTTGATTACACTTAGCCCCACATAGTTGTGTGGCCTTGGGGAGGCTGGTTTATGTCTGGGGCCATAATTTCATCACCTCTAAACAGGACGTGGCTGATGAGATGGTCCTAGAGACCCGAGGTTCTGCAGCACTAAGTGTACGGGCCGGAAAGGTGGCATATGCGGGAACAAGAAGTGCCTGCTATCCCCCAGGACATGGGTACCAGTGTTTGTGTGTGGTAGAGTCCCCCCTTCCCCTTAGCTATTTGTCATGTTCAGAAGTCAGCTTGGGCGATTAAAAGAGAAAAATAAGGTTTCCCCAAATTTATTTTCTTTCGTATATTGAATGTTTGACTAGGTCTCAGGGTGACTCAACCAACAGGTTGGTTTTAAGACTCAACTAGCCTTTGGTTTCAGGAGTCTTCTGGAGGCTCAGGCAATAATCAGGGACATTCTGCCTGCCTGCCCCTCTGTCTTGAGACAGAGATGAGCCAGATGGACAGAAGTGGAGAAGAAGCAGGTGAGCTACAGCCTGTGTCTGTGGGACTTCTAAGCAGAGAATAACTATTTAAACATTTTCCTTTTTTCTCAGTTGACCCCATGATAACTAGAAACCCTCATTAAAGCACTCCAGGGCCTGTCCTCCTTTGAGGTCCTGCTGTGCTCATGTGGGCTTCTGTTTCCTTCTAGGTATGGAGAGAAGGGAAAAGCCATCCGGATCGAGAAGGTCATCTATACCGGGAAGGAGGGGAAGAGTTCCAGAGGGTGCCCCATTGCAAAGTGGGTGAGTGTCATTTCCTGTATGCTGCCTCACTGCACCTGGCCCTGCGTGTAGAGCCTGGGTTTTGTCTTCCAGCAAAGGTTCACTTCCGTGTTTGCATAGGGGATGCTCCCACCATATGGGGTACTGGGAGTCTCCTCTCCAACTTGTAGAGGAGGTAGAACTTTGTAGAAGAGCACACCTTCCTCCTATTCCTACCCTACAATCAGTACCTCAGTACCTTCAGCTAAAATCAGTGTGCCTGAAAAATTCTAGACCTGACTATTCAGGACTTGAGGGAAAAGGTCAAGGCACACCATGGGTATCCAAGAAATATATTGCAAAAATGATCTGAGAACACAATGTGTCAAAGAGGCCATTGAGTAATGCCAGCTGGTAAGATGACCTGTGCAAAATATGGAAGATGCCAAACATGTGAAGGAGGGAGTGCCCAGGGAATATTCCAACGTGTGCACTACAGCCAGCAGAAACAGGCTTGGTACGTGCTCCTTGGGCCAGAGAGCAGAGGTAAAGGTAGCAGAGGTCAGAAAGCAGACCTCTGAAGGCCTATCATGGCATGGTGAAGAGGAATCAGAAAGGCCCTGAGGCTAAAACCAAGCCCTCTGTGGGAGGTAGGCTTTGCTTTCTGTGAGGTGTTTACTGCCCTTGGTTCCTGCTCAGGGAATTCCTGCTCAGAGACTACTGTCCTTCCGTAAGATGTGAACTGTTCATGTTTGCAGTGCTCAGGGGTTGGCCTTTTCTTGGCCTTTGACTTCACATTTTTGTGTGTTGTACCCTGCTGGGCTCCATCAGAGGAGTGTCACCACGGACCACCTTGCTTTTCTCAAGTTTTGAGTGTAGACGTAGACTTGGTTCACAGGCCTTGAGAAGCTGTCTGTTGTGCCGAATGACATTTGTGCATTTACCTTGGGAAGCCAAAATGGCAAAGCCTCAGTTACAGCTTCGGCTGGTTGGCTGTCCCACTGTATGCGCTGAACACATGACCCATGAGTGCGTTTAATCAGCAGGTACCCCAGGCAGTAAGCAGAGGTTCACTATAGTGCCTTGAACAGCCTAACCATAGGACCAGTCCTAACAGCGTCCACAGGCATGTGTTGAGGCCCATGACATGTGCAGCTCAGTCTGTGGGAGCCGGACAATGACAGGGAGTTATGGTATGATATATCACTTAACCTGCTGGTGATTTCCAAAATACAGTTTGAAACATACTACAAGTATGGTACTTCCAAGTATAGTACTCCTTCAGCAAGGAGGTACCAGTATCACCTTGCCTCAAAGCAAGAACTCCTGGCCAGACAGGTTTCCTTTAGTATGCAAACTATCCTTTAAAAGTTGGAAAGAAATTCCAGAACACACTGTGTGACCCAGATGAGCCTTAAGGACATTACACTTAGCAAAACAAACCAGTCACAAAAAGGACAGATTTTATATGATGTCAGAGGTACCCAGAGGAGTTAAATTCATAGAGACAAAAGGTCAAATGGTAGTTGCCACAGGCTATCAGGAGGGATGAATGGAGAGTTAGTTGTTTGGTAAATGTCAGTTCTGCAAGGTAAAAATGTTCTGGAGATGGTGATGGTCATACAGCAGTGTTAATGTACGTAATGCCACCGAAGTGTACACTTAAATGGTACATTACGTGCAGTGCATATTTCACCACCATCACAACAAAAAATGAATGTGGTGCTCGTATTTTTAAAGGGAGAAATGTCATGCAAAATTCTATATTTTTATTTTCTTTCCTGTAAAATTCCTGCCTTTTGGAATCAGTGGATATCCTCATGCTGCCATGGTCCGCACCACTCCCTGGCCTGGCACCAGGCCATTTCCTCATTGTTATCGCCTGCTTGGCTACCCCTGTGTACCACTGCTCCTGCCCAGGAGCCCTTGTGACCACATCTGTCTGTGGTGCAGGCGTCCCCTGAGCTCCAGGCCCCCTTTGCTGAAGCCTAGTAGAAATAGTTGATCAGGGGCACAGAGTCAGTAGACCCCAGGACACTTCCACCCCTCCACTTGTACCACCACACCAGTCTCCAAACCCTCAGAATGTGGAAGTTGCTAGGACTTAGCCCAGTGCCTCAGCCCCTGCAGGCAGGTGGTCCCAAAGTCACTTTTCTCCCAGATGTCTCTGGAATTCATTATTTTTCATTTTGTTGCCCACTGCCATAGTTCAGGGCTTCATCTGTGTTTGCTTATATTACACCAGGATCTCCCATATTTTCTGACACATTTTCCCCTTTCGCAAGGTATGAAGCAGTTTGGCAAGACCCTGCTGACAGATCCCTGAAGATCCTCGTAGGCTTGTCGTTCTGCCTGCCTCTCCCCCACCTTCCTTCAGCCCACCCCTGCTGTCAGCACCCTCCTTGCATATGGCTACAGTTAGGTGGGGTCCTGTGGGGGAGATTCAGCCTCCGCACCACCCAGCTCCCAGGACCCTTAGTCCTGATGCATGCTTTTGTGTGCTGAGGACATCAGAACCTGAATGAGGGCAGGGCTAGGTCCTGAGCAGCAGAGCAGCGCCATGCCCAGAGCCAGTTTTTGAAACAACTTTCTTAATAATTTACAGACTTTATTGTTCAGTTACTTTAAGTACACAATTCAACAGTCTTTAGTATGCCATTTTTAAAAATTATGGTATATGTGTATATATCATAATTGACACATATGTATCATAAAGTTGGCTATTTTAACCATTTTAAGGGTCCAGATCAATAGTATTAAACATGTCTATATTGTTCTCCAACCACCACTGCAGTCTTAATTCCAAGACTTTGCTGTTATCCCCAAGTGAAACACTACCCATTAGGAGTAATTCTTGATTTCCTCCTCCCCTGCCTCTGATAACCTCTAAGCTGCTTTCTGTCTCTATGAATCTATTCTAGGCATGTCATGTGAGCAGCATCAGAAAATATTTGTTCTTTGTGTCTGACTTATTTCACTTAGCTTAATGCTTTCAGGGTTCAGCTACATGTGCCAGAATTTTATTCCTTTTTTTGCCCAAATAATATTATGTTGTATACATAGATACCATTTTTATTTACCTGTTCATCTAATAGACACTTAAGTCATTTCCACTTCCTGTGAATCACACTGCAAATGACATATGTGTGTAATTATCTGAGTTCCTGCACTTAATTCTCTTGGGTACATTGTAAGTCATAGAATTGCTGGATCATACAAAGAATGATCAAAATATATGGTAAATATTTAAATGTATTTAAAAAAAAACTCCTTTATCCTAAAGGACACATTGCCATTAGTTCCTGTAAAATAGTCACCCTCACTTTGAACACATTTATCTCATCATTCTTACCTTTCCTGCAGTTCTGGAAGTCCGCTCTTTATATGTACAGGGAATGCTGCTGCCAAGTACCATCCAGCAGAAAGCAGAAAAAGCGCTGTGGTGTGAGCTGGGCTTGGTGGCCAGTACTCTGGGAGGCTGAGGCAGGGGCACTGCAAATTCATGCCTCACATGGGTCACTGAGTGGCTTCAGTAAGCAACTAAGACACTGTCTGAAAATTTTAAAATTTAGAAAAGGGATGGACTCGTAACTCTAATACAGAATCTTATGGGTTCAGCCCCCAAGACTGAGGGAAAAAACGAATAGTGCTGTCCCATCCACCTCATGCATGTGATATGGCACTGTGGGCTTGTGGCTCTTCCTCTGTTAAAATGATCTTGAGATGTTAATGTTTTGAACCAGGTCAGGACATTGAAGTAGCCAGGGTAGCACAACTAAAGACAGTTATGAAAGAGGGCCTGCAGAGCTGCTTCATGAAGTGGCAAAAATAAGTAAACAGCTACACTCTCTTAATTCACTGATTAGAGACATCTGCTATAATAATGTCTGTAAGTATAATATCATGTATGCACCTTGTGCAATACCAAAACATTACGAAAACAGTTTGCAGTGTATTAATTTATCAAATCTGTCCTGTTAATTTGTCTTGAAACTGTCTCATTGCTATTTGTTCTTCAATAAAAATAAATAAAAAGAATGGTGGGATAAGTGTGTTAGAAGTGAAGGGGAGTATTGTAAAGGGGATTTAATGGCAATGTGTCTTTTACTATAATCAATTACCTATTCAAACACCCACCGTAGTTTCCAGTCACACCTTGTATATTAATTCTTCACTTTCTGAGGAACCACAAACTGTCTTCTACAGTGCCAAGTCCCTTGCTTACACATAGATATGCTGCATTTTCTCTGTAAATGTTTTAGGACAACATAAAATCTCTAACTATAGTTTGGCTTATAATTTTGTTTTGTTTTGGCTTTTTGGTACCAGGGATCGAACCAGAACATTGTACTTGCAAGGCAGGCACTTTATGCCACTGAGCTGTCTCCCCTGCCCTTGGCTTACAATTTTACCTCTGTATTTTTTTTTTACCCCTAAAACTATATTAAAGTGCCAGTTTCTTCAACTTTGTAGTACAAGTTTGTTTGTTTGTTTGTTTTTTCTGTTACAGCTTTTTGTTGTTTTTCATTCCTTCATTATAATGATCTCTTAACTTGTGTGGTTGCTGCCACCAGGATGACACCTGTGGGACACTACCTAAAGATTGGCACCCCCAGGTCTCTGTAGCAGTGAAGGGTTGTGGCTCAAGCAGATAATGGTGCCACCCAATGCCTTGCAGGTGATCCGCAGGCACACACTGGAGGAGAAGCTGCTTTGCCTGGTGCGGCACCGGGCGGGCCACCACTGCCAGAACGCCGTGATTGTCATCCTCATCCTGGCCTGGGAGGGCATCCCGCGCAGCCTGGGAGACACCCTCTACCAAGAGCTCACTGATACCCTCCGGAAGTATGGGAACCCCACCAGCCGGAGATGCGGCCTCAATGACGAGTATGTAGTAGGGTACAGAGAATGGGGTGGGATGGGGCGAAGGTCCCCAGCAGGGCCCTGGGTGGCAGGTATGTGGATTCTTGGCAATCTTGGTAAGTTTTCCCTGCCCCTGGCTGTTTAAAGAGTGAGAGTGGTAGCAGGGGACTGCTTACCCAGAGACTCTGACATGGGTGCCAGTTCTTGATTGGGAGAGACTGGTGACTTCTCTTAGCTTCACCCAAACAAGGCTGACACCCTGATAATATTGTTAACAAGTGTAGAAAAGTGTTTATGTGTGTGACAAATGTAAGATATTGATGGTCTTTACACAGCCTACCTTATTGGTGATTTTTTCCGTTTTGGTATATTTATTTTCCATGATAATCATCCTTTTTGGTATATAGGTTGGAGAGTTTTAATGAAGTTTTCAGTCTTGTAGCCACCACCACTATGAAGGCGTAGAACACTTTCACCACCCCCCAGAGTTCCCTTATGCCTTTTATCAGCAACTCCCCCCTCCTGCCAGCAACTGCATCTCATCTCCTGTTCCTGAGGCTTTGCCTTTGGGAGAATGGCACATAGTTGGGATGACACGGTGTGGAGCCTTGTTGTACCACGCATGATGCTTCTGAGGCTGATCCGTGCTGACATGCGTCAGGAGTGCATTCCTTTTAATCACTGAGTGGTATTCCACTGTGAGAAAGCATCACATTTGTTTATCCATTCCCCAGCTGAGGAAAGTTTGGGTTGTTTCTAGATTTTATTAAACACTGAAGGTTGGTGTCAGTGTGTGCTTGTTTCAAGGCCTGCCAGCAACTGAGCTTTAGGAAGCAAACAGGTCCTAATCCTGAGGCTCACATTGTCCGTGTCCTGTTTTGAGGTCTACTTTTGGAGCTGGTCAGGATATTAGAATGAAGGCACCATGTGACCCTCATTGGGGCTTTTACTGATTCTTCCCTCTATCTTAACCCACATGTTTTTCCCGCAAGCAGACTGGTTGGATGTTTCAGCTCAGGGATATGACAGAGATGGTTTCTGGGAGCTGGCTTCCTGCTCAAGGAAATATGAAGAAGAATGGGGTGGAGGAGGATGAGCCCCAGTCACCAGGAAGCTGCCAGATGCCAGGCTCCAACAAGCCCTCCTTTCAAGGGAGAAAGAAAATTCTAGAACAGAGATCATGCATCTGTATATATACCCTATCTTGTACATTTCAGCCGGACCTGTGCTTGCCAAGGCAAAGACCCTAACACCTGTGGTGCCTCCTTCTCCTTCGGCTGCTCCTGGAGTATGTACTTCAATGGCTGCAAATATGCTCGGAGCAAGACACCTCGCAAGTTCCGCCTCGCAGGGGACAATCCCAAGGAGGTGAGCAGAGCTGTGTGGGAGCACAGAGACCCTCCCTCTCACCCGTTCCCACCTGGGGTCCTTCACAGTCAGATGGAGGGGGGGACTTGGCACACCGCAGCACAGATGTGTGGAAACCATGAGTATTGGCTCGGTCTGCTTCATCCTGTTTCTTCTCTGGGGCCTGGGCCTCAATAGCCGCAGCAAGAGGCAGTCTCCACTCCGAATTCCAAATGCAAAGGTGGCTCAGGCCTCTGGCCTTCTGAGCTCACATCATGTCGTCTCCAGCCTCCCCCTCCTGCCTTCACTCCTGAAAGGGCACATGCTGGGCCTTGTTGCTGCCTCCCAGTGCTAAGATCTAGACAGCATCTTGATTCCGACTCAGCCCTCCAGCCCTTAAGCACTTGGTGCTGGAAAAGCTTCTCTGCTTCCCATGACGGGGATGTCCGCTGGGCGCCTCTGCTCTACACCACTGCCTGTACGCACCTGCACACTCCCACCTCCAAACTTCCCGTAAATGACAGGAAGCATTTGCGACTCTTTTATTCTCCAAAACATAGCTTTTAGACTATTTTGTGAGCTTAAAATAGCTCCAACTGCCCCTCAGATTGATACTGGACTTCTATTTGAAGTAGGATCTGCCATTTGCCCCGAAGCAACAAATGAGGTTATTTTTGGTGAATAGAAGAACCCCAAGTCCACCAAGACCTAAGAACTACTGAGAATGTAAAGATACTGGTGTGATTCCCCATAGATTCTTCCCTCATTCTGTCAGACAGCGTTTCCTGCGTACTTCTGTGTGCTGGGTACTGTGGTGAGCGCCTCGCAGGGATCTTTCATGTTGGGACTTCACCGTGATGTGGGCACTGCTCCCCCAGTTCACAGGGGGGCCTGGGGCTTGAGGAAGGCCCTCGGGCCAATGTGGAAGGCAGGTGTCAGTGCCAGACCTGCCTGGGACTCTCCACGCTTGTCCTCATCCCTGCTCTGCTGGCTTGAGGCCTGCTGCGCTGGTGGCATCATCTGCACAGCCAGGAAGGCAGCGAGGCCCTGGCCACCCCACTGAGGGGACAGCCGAGCCCCGTCTACTTAGTTCTTTTCCTCTCCCCTCTTCTGCCTGCTTACATCTTCATAAACTCTTACCTGTGCTCAAAATGTCCCAGCAAGCCCTGCTTGCTGCCAGATAAGGCCAGAGAGAGGCTGTGGATACCTGGCTCTCCCAGTTGTAAATGGGTGCTCTGCTTTTTCTAAAGTGGTACCATCCTGAGGAAATTTTTCTGATGATGGAAATGCTCTCTACTATCCAGTACAGGAGAAATATGGAGCTGCTGAGTGTTCGGAGTGTAGCCAGGGTGAACGAGGGACTGAATTTGTAATTTTACTTAAGTTAGGCCCAGGACACATGAACAGGCTCCTGCTTTCAGTGAAGACCACCTTCGTACCTGTGGCTCAGGGTTGTTTGTTGCCTACTGTCCACACTGTGCATGTATGTGATAACTGCTGCTCTCTCTGTAGGAAGAGGTGCTCCGGAAGAGTTTCCAGGACCTGGCCACTGAAGTTGCTCCCCTGTACAAGCGGCTGGCCCCTCAGGCATATCAGAACCAGGTACTAAGCATGGTCCTTTTCCTGCCCACATGGCATGTGTCCCTTTGCCCAGGAGGAAGGTTAAGGCTCCCTGAAGTTGGAAAGTGGGAATGTGGGTCCCTGTGTGTTCCTATAGAAGGAACCCAGTTCGGAAGAAAAAGCAAAGATGTAGCTCTTTTATATTCGTTTTTATGCCACACCCCACACTGCCTCTCCAAGGCCCTGTTCTTCAACCCCTCTGCCTACTGATCACTCACCCCTCAGTCTGGTTTCTACTACTGAGGCGTGACCTTCCATACCCTTCCATCTTCCAGATGAGGCAGAAGATGGTGCTTGAGGTAACCCAGAAACAGAGTATTCCTACAGAGCCTGAAAGTAATTGTTTTGGGTCAAGCATCGTGGCACATACCTGTAATCTCAACACTCAGAAGGCTGAGGCAGGAAGTTCATCCCAAGTTGGAGGCCAGCCTGAGCTACACAGTGAATTCAAGCATCTGTCTCAAAAAAAGAAAAAGGAATTGATTTGAAGTAGGGGCCATAGCCAGGAAACCTTCCTCTATAGTATTGAACTTTCAAGGCCCTTGGGTACAGAATCAGGGCTGTTCATCTCAGGCCCCTTCATTAAGCGTCTATCCTTGGCCATTCACATAGGTGACCAATGAGGAAATAGCGATCGACTGCCGCCTGGGGCTGAAGGAAGGGAGGCCCTTCTCGGGAGTCACAGCCTGCATGGACTTCTGCGCCCACGCCCACAAGGACCAGCATAACCTCTACAATGGGTGCACTGTGGTAAGGAAGCTTGGGTCCTGTCCTGGCCCCAACCACTTGGTGATCCTGAGGGAAAACCTAGCTCTATGCAGAAAATGGGCTCAGAAGTGGGAAGGACATAGAGGTAGGATTTCAGGAAAACCTGGCCGCTGCCTGCTCCTGCCGCCTCCTCAGAGAAATGCTCACCGGATGAGGGAGTAGTGCTGGGCATGAGTGCTGTGTGTGTCTGAGGTGCATGCTGTGTGACACAGCCCCGTAGGTACCTGGATCCCCGGTCATCAGTACAGTGTGTTACCAGGTCTCCGTGAACTCCTGCATTTAAATCTAAACCCTGATTCATTCATTGAATAATATATATCGAGCACCAGCCTTGGTCTCAGGCACTGCAGAGTAAAACGGACAAAGTCTTCACCCCAGTGTGTGACACAGTGGTAGCAATGAAGACCGTAAGAGAGAAAAATGAAGCAAGCAAGGAATAAAGTGAGCAACCCATGTATGTTGGTGCCATCAACTTTGGAGTAGAATAATAGGGAGAGAACAGAGAAAGTCAAGCGTTCGGTTTAGAGATGCCTGTTAGATGTGCAGGTAGGCTATGGAGCCCACAGGAGAGAGGAAGGCTTTGGAGAGCATGGAGCTTACAGCTGGGCGTTGGGTAGATCTCCAAGGGACTGAGTGTGGAGCGCAGGTGGGAGGCTCAGGCACGGAGCATGCAGCCAGTGCTCTACTCTGCTTCTCAGCCAGGTCCTGTGTCAGAAGGGCTCCAGGAAGCTGTGGAAGGTACAGGGGCTGCTAGGTTGGTTGTCACTCTAACCATGTGGGAAACAACAGTCCCTTTTCAGAATTTCATGTTCTCTGTGTTCAAGACTAAAAGCAAGATGGGCCAGTTCCTGTCTACCTCAGCATGAGGATGTCTAGCTGAAATAGAAAGGTCAGACCTTTCAGGGTACAGAGAGAGTCAAAGAAAGAGGGAGCACCCGAATTAGGTGAGCAGAACTTCTAGAACTTGAAGTGAACCCAAATAATATTTTCCTCAAAGTTAAAGTATGTTTTTCTACTAGTTAGTACCATTATAAAACTTCAAATAATATAGCCATTGTATCTTCATGCTGTTCTACAACTCGCTCTTCTTACCTCAGGGATATCTCAGGGCTTTGTGTCAGTGGATATGGATTTATGTCCACATTGGCTGAGGCTGTATGAATAGCTCTGCTGTCACATTTAACCAGTCCCTGTGGACGGGCACTAAGTACTTACAGACATTTCTGGCCTGTAAGCCCAAGGAGGACTGCAGAGGTATGGTTGGTCTCCCTGAGGTCCCGGGGCAAGGATGTTCACATCTGCAGGCTAGAGGGCAGGCTAGAGGGCCTGTCTGCTGACTGGCAGTGCTGGATTTTGTCAGTCTGGTCTTTTCCGGCCTCATTGGCAAGCATACAGTCTCATCTTCATTAGTATCTCCTTTAAGCTCGAGAGGTTGAACACTTTTTCCTGTTTTCCTTGCACATTTTAATTTCACCTTCATGAATCCCATTTGATGTCCTTTTCTGCTTATTTTTAAAAGATTGCCTGTGTAAAGCCTCTTTCCTTTGTTAGGGCTGGCAGCATATTGCGTACCATATCTCATCCTTTGCTTTCACCCTCTGCCCTGTTGTTTATAACACCGGGTCCCTAGAATGGGAGGAAGTAAGCCTGATGGCCAGACCCACCCAGGACAGACACATAAGTCAGGTCAGTGGAGAGAATCTGGAGAGCCCTGTGCCCCAGGGAGAAACAGGCTGGGTGGAGCATGACTCAAAGCAGGAAGCCAAAAATGAAAGGATTCGTGAAGTTGCCACCATAAAAAGGAAGTCTCTTTTCAGTAAATAAAAGCACCACAATCAAAATATAAAGGCCAGCCAGGCGTGGTGGCACATGCCTGTAATCCCAACACTCAGAAAGCTGAGGCAAGTTTGATGCCATCCTGGACTACATAGTGCATTCAAAGCCAGCCAGCCTGAGGGTCTCAAAAAAAAAAAAAAAAAAAAGTAAAGGCATAAAACTCACCAAAGGAAGAAGAGTTGTATTAAAAAAAAAAAATCTATCCAAGATTTGTTTTAATTAGGTGTCTTTAGATTCAGAAATGACTGTCATTAAAGAAGTTTGTATTCACTGATCCCTAGAACAAGGAAGCTGTGCTGAGCCCTGGTGCCACTGCACAGGACCCAGCCTAGCCTAGCATCTCCCACCCTCAGCCCTCCTCATCCTGAATGCTCAGCTCCTCTTGCTCTTAAAATAATTTTTAAACTAAAAACCATGTTGTGATTGAATAAAATTTAGGCAAGCAAGAAGGTATAATAACTATCTCCAGAAAAACCTCTACTCAGAAATAATCACTGTAAATACTCAGGTCATTTATGTATACACATGCACACAACTAGTTTTGGGTAATTAAATAGGATACTCTGCATGAAGTAATAACTTCATTTTTCTTGATGTACTTTTCTTTTTAATTTTTATTTTATTGAAGTACAAATATCAATGAGACAGTTTTAAGATACTTGACAAGATGGATTTGATAAATTAATACATTGCCAACTGTTTTCATAATGTTTTGGTATCATAGAAGGTGCATACGTGATATTATACTTACAGACATTATTATAGCAGATGTCTCTTATCAGTAAATTAAGAGTGTAGCTGTTTGCGTATCTTATTTTTTATACCTGAATTACATCAAAGATTCAATAATTAATACTTTCTACCTTGTTATTTTCCTAGTGGTTGTCCATAGTACTAGAAGCCGACATAGTATCCTGTCCAACCACCACTAGTGCAAATCTTGCCTCTCATAGGATTATGTAGAAGCACAGCATTATCTATCCCAACTGTACTGTCCATACACACAGATCATGATTCTTCCTTTCTACACCCCTTCCTTTGTCTACACCTGTCAAAGATGGGCACTCCATTGGCATTCTGTGGTATTTCTTATAATGGAGTATTACTCAGCTATTAAGAATGATAAGCTTGAAGCATTTATACTGAAGTGGATGCCACTTGACATATACTCATAACTGAAATAAACCAGACACATGTGTAAATATCGTATAGTCTTCCTAGTATAAGAAAATGTACTTTCTTATGTATTAAATATCCTTTCTGATATTTCTAAAGAGGTCCCCAGCATTATTCTACATTATCAGTGTGTTTTATGATCAAACATTTCAACTTGTTTTCAGTTTTCCCCTATCATAACAATGCTTTTTGAAATTATTCTGCCACATTTTCTAAAATATTTAATTCCTTAGAATAAATGCTATGAAGCAGTCTTGATGCATACAATATTGCCGAACTGCTCTCCAAAATGATTTTTTACTGATACCAAAAACTGAGTTTTAGTTTCTTCATGTTTTTGTCAATTAGTCTGCCATTAATTTTTTTATGTATTATACTGCTGGCTTAATTTCTCAACACCCCCCCCAACCTCTTCTGTCAAGTTTACTTTCTTCTACTTTATTTTCTGTATTCTTGATGCTCTGGATTCGGGGCCTTGTTCTTGTAGCATTTTTTTCTCTCTTTTTAAGGGTCTACAGGGTCTCACTGCATAGATTGGACTCGTAGTGATCCTCCTAAGGATGGTTTAGCCTCCCAAGAGCTGGGATTACAGGCGTGCCACCATGCCCAGTCTCAGTTGCAGTCTCAGAGCACCCCAGGGGTGGGGCCAGCATAGCCAGCTGGGGATCATACCCCAGCCCCTGGGTCTGCCTAACAGGCCCTTTAATCCGCTGAGCTATTTGGCTGGCTCTTGGGGCCTTGCTCTTAAAAGATAGGCCTTCTTAAACCAGCTATTTCCTGGAGATAGAAAATGACCCTGACACTGCACCTGTGATACACAAACCAAACAATATGGAAGCCCAGCTACCTCCTTTATGAAGCTCACACAGGAAGCCAGTATTTTCCATGCCCTAACTTACCCTTGGGTCATTGTCTACAGGTGCCTGAGAGCGCTTCCATACCTCAAAGCCTGCTGAAATTATCCTTACTATTCAGTCCCAAACTTACTCAGTGCACCAACCCTGCCTTGCTCATTTCTTACTGTGGAGCACAACAAAGGCTCCAGCTCCCATTTCCCTGGCTCCCTGTGCCTCCCGAGGGACCCTGGTCTTTTGTCTTCTGATCATGGCTCTGGCCCTTTCAGCTGTGAGACCCTGTGCCAGTCCTCTCATCTGCTCACAGCTATGTCAGGGACATAGGCGGTGACACAAGTGCACCTGCTTTGAAAGATGTAGCACACAGTATGTGCTGGCGATGCTGTTACTCTGTGGGGTAAAATAAGTGAGCCTTTTAGACTCTGAGAAGCAATTGAGGATGGGAGGGTGTGTGTGTGGTTGGCCGTGGGACCACTTTGGGGAGGAGGTCCCAGTTTTCAGCTCAGACCCCTGCCTCCCAGTGCTTGGGCCCCAGCCCCATGTCTTCTCTCCTGCTGTGTGAGGCAGGTGTGCACCCTGACCAAGGAAGACAATCGCTGCGTGGGCCAGATCCCCGAGGATGAGCAGCTGCATGTGCTCCCCCTGTACAAGATGGCCACCACGGATGAGTTTGGCAGTGAGGAGAACCAGAATGCCAAGGTGAGCAGTGGGGCCATCCAGGTGCTCACCGCCTTCCCTCGAGAGGTCCGGCGTCTGCCTGAGCCTGCCAAGTCCTGCCGCCAGCGGCAGCTGGAAGCCCGGAGGGCAGCAGCTGAGAAGAAGAAGATGATTCAGAAGGAGAAGCTGAGCACCCCTGAGAAGATCAAGCAGGAGGCCCTGGAGCTGGCTGGGGTCCCCACCGACCCAGGTGTGTAGAGAGGACCCCATCCTTGAGGGACTCCCCTCATTGAGCCCCACTCCCCACTTTTCTACATCGTGCCAACAGTTTGAGACCAAGTCCTTGGGCTTAATGGTGTCACATCCTAAGATACCTGATAGAGGGCACCAGGGTGGGAAGTAAGAACAAAGAGAACACACTGTATTTAGGGAGCTCTGTCAGGTGGAAGGGGAAGCTTAGATTCTCCTGTAGGATGCTCATGTACCTGCTGAGTCTAAGGAGAACATCACCCTGAGGCTGGGGCTGGCACTGGAGAGTAGACACCTACATTGTCCTTTCTCTAGGCCTTGATGCCTGCAGGGATGCCGATCCAGCATGCGTGGGTGCTTCAGGGAAAACTCCAGCCCTCATAGCATAACATGAGGAGAGACATAGACCAGGGCCACGGGCTTTAAGCAAGCTTCCTCCTTCCACCTGAAGTACGGCTTTGATCTGTACTTAGGGGGGACTAGGAGTCAGCTGGGGTCCCCACTTAGGTGCTCCCCACCTTCCCTACTTCTCTATAGAGAGTAGACGTCTCAGGGAGTGAGGGAAGCCCCATCCCAGTCCCCTGCCCCAAGCCTTGCCGGGCTGTGGTGTTGCTGGCTGCTTTCCTACCTTGCCCTCTGCTTCCCCAGGCCTGACTCTGAAGAGTGGATTGTCCCAACAAAGCCTGAAGCCCTCCCTCAAGGTGGAGCCGCAGAATCACTTCAGCTCCTTCAAGTACAGTGGCAACGCTGTGGTGGAGAGCTACTCGGTGCTGGGCAATTGCCGGCCCTCCGATCCCTACAGCATGAACA
>PVKA01019796.1:0-41437 GCA_004027165.1 Ctenomys sociabilis
ACACATCGTATGATATCTTCTCCTAGTATTAGAAACTTTAAAAAGTACATTTCTATTTTTCGTTGACTTTATATTACTTCTTCCCTGGTCTTTATACACACACACACACACACACACACATATATATGAAAAAAAAATACTTGTATAACCCAACATAAGATTGGTACTGTTTTATAGAAATCTTCAATGACCTTTTAAATAAGGGTTCATCTAATATATTTTATATAGTCTTGCATAACTATCACTTTGAGAGCTCTTTATTGTTCATCCAGGAGCAAACAGCAACTTCTCTTGCCTTTGAATTATGCTCTTTGTTATTTACTACATACTACACCTGGAGGTATTAAAATATTTCAAGTTTGTATAACTAGAAAATATTTTACTTTTAGCTTTCAAAGGTATGTTACTAGTATAAAATCCAAAGACGATAGATCTCTTTTTTCTTTCAGTCCTTTAATTAGTCTAGTTTCTTACATACTTGGTCCTTTTTTTTCTTTCTAATGTGGAATGAGATGCTATTTAATTTTTTGTTCTTCCATAATTAATATTTTTTATGTATTTGATTTAACCATTTTTTCTTTATAATAAGTTTTGGACAATAACTTTTTTTGTATCTTAGTATGATTTTATTTAAATTTCTTGTGCAAAAGGTTCATTTTTCTTGGAAATGTGGTATTATAAATTGAACTAAATTCAGATATTTTGAATCTTTAAATATTTAGTGCCTCCTCCTTTCTAGTTTGAGAATTTTAATTGTATGAATATATAAAAAAAGAAAGGAGCAGTTAATGCATACAATTTTCGTTTTCACTCTGATTTTTTTCCTCTCTTCAATTTCTCATAACTTCTTAGTTATTGCTTTTTTTAAAAACAGAACTTTTACATTTATATCTGTAATCTGAAAAACTAAATTGCACATAGCATCATGTAATATAGTTCGATTCCTATTACTTTGATTAGTGAAATCTTGTAAAATGGTGTTTTTTTCTATCACTATTTTGTATTCTTTAAAAATAATAAAGAGTACAAAAAATATTTAAAGAAAAAAATAGCAATAGACAGCCAGAGTTTTTCCAATGTACAAATATATGGAATTACAAATATGAAATTCCTCGATGTATAATTGATTGAATTAATCACTACATTCACTTTGTTATTCATAGGTAATATGTAGCCTCAGAATTGTTTGATATTTGATATTCCGACTAGAATTGTAGTTAGGAATAAATTAAATTATGCATTGAGAAAGGTCTAGTATAGTATCTAGGTGTAGATTTATTTTTATTGATGCTAATTGAATTCTATATGCCTCACTTATTTTTATGTCAGATTCCTTTCCCATGCTTCTGCAAGTAGTCTTTTTGTATCATTTGTTTTGATTCCTCTTTCATTAATACCTGTCAGTCTTACATTGTTCATATTCACATCATCTTACAGCTGCTGAATTATTATTTCCTGGTTTCTTGTTATTTTTAAGAGATCTTTCCTTTCTTGGTCACTAGCTGCAACAATGTCTTCAAGGTCTGAAAGTATCTTCAGTTTCACTCAAATTTTTGCCAACTTTTTATGGCTTTTTCAATTTTCTGGTTATCCCATTAAATCAGGTTCATGAATTCTAATTATTTCCTATAATTTTTCTTCCAGGTTCCCATAATTTTTCTATGCTCGTCTATTTTTTATCTATGTCTGCTTTAGCCATGTTCAGCAATTCTTCCATTATGGTTATTGTTTCATTTTTTATCTGAAAGATTATTTCTGTTCTGATTTCTTCAATACCTGCCTGGGGTTGAGGTTTTACTTTAATTGCTATCATTTCAGAAATTTCAGATGTGTGAAATCTTTAGTGAATTCCTTATGTAAAATCAATTGCTTGTATGTTGATCTCTCCTGAGCTTTTTCTCGTGGGTTGAAGCCCAATATAGCATTTTTCTTCTTTGTCTTTTCATTTTCTATTTAAGAATGAACTCTTTATTTTGATTTCTGTGATAATCCTTGTGAAATTTTGATAATAGATCACTATATTACTACTGTCTTGGAAAAATCTGTTCTTCAGGTACATCTTTTATGTGTCAGAGATTTTTGTTTTGTGTCTGTCCCAAGATCCTACCTTCCCAATTAATTCAGAATGGGATGTTAGTTTTCATTTTGCATTGTCTTTAGTGTAGGGCTGTGATGGAGTTACTTTCCAGTACTTCCCAATATTGTTACCTAAAGGAGAACAAGTGTTTAAAACAGATATGACATCCTAGCTACTGTGTTACAACATATGAACAATATATTAAAAGCTGTTAGAGGAAAAACAATAAACAGATGACATATAAAGGAAAGCCCATCAGAATCAGCAGATTTCTCAACACAAACCATCAAGTAAAGAAAAGGTTGGAGTGAAGTCCTGGAAGAAAGCAACTTCCAACCCAGATTGATGTACCTTGAAAAAATATCTTTCAAAATTAATGGAGAAGTAAAATACTTACATGACTAAGAATAACTAAAGAAATTTATGACCACCATACCCATATACAGAGTACTGAAACATATTCTGAAAAGAGATAAAATTGATTACAGTTCCAAGAGAAACAACAGAAAGAATTCACCAAGAAGGACAATCAGTTAAACTGAGAGGAAAAGGGAATCAACAGCAGGAAAATAACATGACAAAATAAGCCAATACATATTAGTTATAACCATCACTGTAAATGGCCTCAGAGGGAAATTTAGAGCGGTGAACTCTCACAGTAGGAAAACAGAAAGGGACCAAATATGTAACCTAATTCTACACAACAAACTTCTTGCAAATGAAGAGCAAGTCAAGCACAAAACACAAAGAATTCATGTAACTATGAAGATCAGAATAGAAATTACTGCAATTGAAATAAAAGAATTCAAAGAATTAATAAATCAAAGAAATTTTTACTTCAAAGATTAAATAAAATTGATAAACCTCTAGCCAATCTCATGAAAAAAAGAGAAAAATACTCAAATTCATGGACTAACAATGAAAAGATGAAATTACTAAACTACCTATAGAAATTCAGATCATCAGTACATACTTTGAAATCATTTACTTTTATAGAATAGAATGCACAGAGGGAATGGAGAGATTCTTAACTATATATGAATTACCAAAAATAAATCGAGAAGACATAAAAATGCTGTGCAACTTCGTATCAGTTAATGGTACTGGAAACATAATAAAAAACTTACCAACAAAGAAAAGTTCAGGTCATGATGGATTCACAGCTGAATTCTATCAGAAATTTAGATAAGATTTAAGGCCAATATTCCTGAACTCTTTAATGAAATTGAAAAGTAAGCAATTCTCTCTAACTCATTTCTGGAAGCAAGTATTACACTGGTACCAAAACCAGAGAAAGACCTAATAAAAAACAGAACTACTGACTAGTCTTCATAATGAACATAGATACAAAAGTACATAATAAAATACTAGCAAATACAATGTTGCAAATGATCAAGAAAGTTATCTCAGGATATAAGGATGATTCTACATTTGCAAGTCTATAAATGTGATATAACATATAAGCAGAGCCAAAAGACCCAAAACCACATGATCATATCAATACATACAGAAAAAGCTTTTGATGAAATCCAACACTTATTCATGATAAAAATGCTACAGAAAATCAGAACAAATGGTCTTGACCACAATGTGATAAAAAATCATCTATGACAAGCCAACAACTAACATCATTCTAAATGGACAAAGGTTGAGAGCTTTCACTTTGTAAAAGAACTATGCAATGAAAATACTCTAGAAAAAGACTGAAGATTTCAGGAAATGGAAATATATTCCTTGCTTCTGGATAGGAAGAACTAACATAGTGAAAATGTTCATACTCTCAAAACTATTACATAGATTTAAAGCAATACTGATCAAAATTCTATTAGCATACCTCACAGATCTAGAGACAATATTACTAATATTCATTTGGAAGCAGAAAAGACCTAGAGTAGCAAAAGCAATCCTGGACAACTGAGGCCAGGGAGATTGCGTCACAATCCCTGTTGTGAAATTATTCTATAAAGTTATATGATAAAATCAGCATGGTACCTGGATCAACAGAACAGATTAGGAAATGCAGACACAAGTATGCAAACTTACTCAGTCACTGAATCTTTGACAAAGTGGCCAAACATGGTCACTGGAAGAACAGTAGCATCTTTAAAAAATTGTTTTGGAAACACTGGCTTTACTCATGCCCAAAACTAAAACAACATCTATGTCAATAATTATGCACACACTAAAGAATAGATATAAGTATTAAAACAGAAAACCTAAATCTACTGGAACAGAAAATAGGCAGATTTTTGAATGATATAGGGTTGGCAGAGAGTTCATGAACAACAACCAAATGGCAGGGGACATACTTCAAAGATTCAACAACTGAGGTCTCATCTTATTGAAAAGCTTTTGTATATCAAAAGAAGTCACCAATAGAGAGAAGAGAAAACCCGTAAATTGGGAAAAAATCTTAACTGACAGTCTCTCTGACAAAGGACTTCTATCTAGAATATGTAAAGAATTAAAAAAATATCAGGCCCCCACTATTCAAAGACCCAATCCAAAAATGGGCATCTGAGATGAATACATTTATCAGAGGAAGAAATACAATGGCAAATAAATATATTAACAAATGTTCCACAGCATTGCTTATTCAAGAAATACAAATTAAAACAATGCTGAGTTCTGTCTCACCATAGAAAGAATGATTGTCCCAAACACATTAACTAATAGAAATTCCTGGAAGGCTATGGGGAATATGGAACACTTCTCCACTATTGATGGGACTTCAGACTGCTACAAGCACTGTGAAAATCTGGGGAGATTTCTTAAAAAGCTGGGATTGGAAGTCCCATATGAGCCAGCTATTCCCCTTCTGGACATTTTTTCCAGAAGAATGAAAATGTTCTGTGGTATAAAAACATCATACTGCAAGAATGTATATGTACCCATGTTTATAGCAGCACAATTTGTCATGTCTAAATCTTGGAAACAATCCAAATGCCCATCAACTAAGGAATGGATATAAAAGATGTGTTATGTTTATACAATCAAGTGTTACTCAGCTCTAAGAAAAGATGAACTTGAAGCTTTTATAGGTAAATGGATGCAACCAGAGGTTATACTCATAGAAGAAATAAATCAGAGCTACATGTACAGACATGATATTGCCCCCATAGTGTCAGAACTTGAAAGAGTAAATAAAATCTGAGAGGTACAATAGACATAGTATAAGGGAATGAAACTGCTCAAAAGAAATAAACAATTGGGATAAGGGAAAAGAGAAGAAAAAAAAGGAAGGGAAAATATTGTGTATATCATATATGTCATATATATGACACATATATGAAAAATTGCTATTTCTTGAAGGAATCAGTTAATGCTAAAAATTTGTGTTTTGATCAGTTTTACCTGCTTATTTCTGATAGTCTGCGCAACAACACTGAATATAATGTGCAATATAACAACCAATGCTGAACACCTACGTCTCTTTCCAAAATTGTGTATAGTTTCTAATTTCTCATCTATTATTTTTTATTCTCTTTAAAATACAAAAGAACATTCACATATGAGTTCATTGATGGATTAATCTACTTGTAACATCCCCATGATTAATTTGCCTTATGAAAGACCATTTCTGAACACCTGAGACTTTTGAGGGAGATTTTTAGATTAAAACTATAAACTACCATCTAAATTGTCACTAAAAGTCGTATGAGATTTTAGGTAAGATGAGAATTAAAGCTCAAGACTGTAATTATTTTGAGCATCAACTCTCAATTGAAGTATAAACCAAAATTGAAACAAAGAAGCAAATGAAAAACCTTTGAGACGATTCAGGCACTTGTGGGTGGCATTATTTCAATGCTATCCCAGTTAGGCATCTCAAAAGGTTAAAGTTCATATCATTCTCACACTAAGTAATCTCTGTCACTGGTGATGAGAAATAGAACACATCTCAAGAAAGTTGAATGGAATTCTCTACAATGTCAGTTTGTTCTGGAATGGACCCTGAATGAGAAGGCCAGAGTCTGGAGTTCAGTCATTGTTTGGGTATGTTCTGAGGCAACCAACAATTTCGTCACCTGCAAAGTAGGGACAGTGCTATGCATTTCTCCAAATCAAAGGAAAAAAAAAATAGAAGCAAGGATATTGGAGAGCTGAAATGAATAGTAATAAGGATATGTTATGTACAAGTACAATCTCCACATAAAAGTGTAAGCATTACATACTGTAAACATGTACAGTACAAAGGAGAGGGATTAAAGGATGGGTGGAGTTGGGCTGAAGGAGCAGAGAGAGCATGAGAAAAGAAATTAAGCTGTATTATGTACACTATCAAGTTCCCATAAGAAGGGCAAACAGTATGTACTACACACACGCACTTGTAATCTAAAATTTAAAAATAATAATATCGTAGAGCAAATGATCATTTTTGAGTTAAGCAGATTAGGACTTGCTCTGGTAGAAGTATGAGGAAGTAAAAAGCTAAAATACATGGGAATTTATTATTTGTGAAAAAAAATTCATGAATATATGCCAAATTTAATAAAGTACTAAGCATGTAGGAATAAGAGATTTCTCAGTTATACAACATAAGAGGCTTGTGCTTAAATATTTATTGACTTCTCTAAAGTTGACAGATCCAAACATTCTATTTTCTTTATAACTCATGTGCTTACTGTTTGTTAGATGAGGAACACTAACTAAAAGATTGTTGTTGTCAGGATTTAGGAGGGAAAAGATTTAGTATAGGATATATAAATTATAGGATTGTCTTATAATATTTACCCAAAGAATCAAATACAAAAACTTGAAGGAAATCTGGCCACACACTAGAGGCCCAAAGAGTTCAGGTAAAGATCCCACTGCAAAGTCCTTTGTACAAGATACATTTTATGAGATTATTTTATGATGAATTTGCCAAAAAATACTAAATAAAGAGTGCAGGAAATCTGTCCACATACTAAAGAGCAAAGAATCCAGCTGAGAGCCTGGATCATAATATCCTGCATGAGTCCTTCTGAAAAGCCAGAGCTCACAATTCCACCCACATATCCAGCTAGAGGCCTAGAGCCCATGACAATGTTTCATGCAGGCCAACTTCACAGATCTGTACTGGGAAGCCCCAAAGTTCAATGGTGGCAGCTAGGATGTCTATGCCAGCATGATGAAGGATCTGTGCCAACAGGTTGAGAGAGATCTGAACTGGAGCCAGGGTGAGATACTCAAGGTGAGAAACAGAATTCTCCCCAAAAGTACCACAACCATCCTCAGCAATAGTGGGGTCCAGAGCTCTTTGTATGATGAGGAAAGCTGCATTCCCTTCAGGAAAGCTAACATGATAAGCTTTTCCATCATACTGAACTGTGCACCACATTGCCCTCCGCAGCCAGCAACAATGCTCAAGATGAGGACCAGAGTGACCAAAGTGAACAACAGCCATTCTCAGTGACAATGAGATCCTGATTGCCTCCTCCAGTGAGAACAGCCAAGTTCATCAGGAATCCAGCATGACAAGGTCCTCCAGCAGAATCAGCAGCTCCTTCAAACAGCTTCCATAACAGATTCCCCAAAGCCTCTGTAGTTCTTCCTCTCATGCTGCTGGCAACAACCCACTCCCTGCGCCATCCTAGTTCAGTTCAGCTCTGTGTAACAAGTTGACCACCAGTTGGAAATGCACTAGAGTCCTGCATAAGTCCAGCTATGGGCTTAGAGTCCAGGACAATTTCTCATGCGGATCTATATCAAGGACCTGCACTGGGAAGGCCCAAAGGCCAGTGGTGGAAACTAGAAATTCTGTACTAGCAGGATGAAGGATCATGGAAGCAAGCTGAAGGATCCACACAGCAGCCAGAAAGCAACTTTCCAAGATAAGCACCAGAGCACCCCCAAAGAAAACAACAACAATCCACAGGGACAGCGAGGACCAGAGCGCCTGTGGTGATAATAGCTGAGTTCATATTATGGAAAGCAGCAAGACAGGCTACTCCAGGAGAACAATAGCATTAGCATCTTCCACTCCAGCACTCCTTTTATGTTATTGGCAAGAATTCTCAGCTGTGCCTTCCACACTCAGTACCACACTGATTTAGTTCAGCTGGGCGTTTAAAATTTACCATTGGTTAATATACCACATAGTTGTACCCTAGTGCTTAGAACACAGTATAACAGGCAACAAACATTCATTCCATAAGTGATTTATCTTTGGAGACAAAGGACAAGGTTGTTAAATTGCATATCTACTCATAAGTTTTAAGAAAATTCAAATGAGATAATGTATATTATAGTACATCATAGAATATTCAATTATGGTTCATAACAGTGGTCTATTGAAAAACTTTCATCTGATAATTCCTGAATCATTCTGTTCATGCAAGGAAAATAAGAAACTGAGTAAGTTTTCATCTTAGTGCTTGATTATGGGTTCCTATTTCTTTGAAGTTAGAAAGATTAGAACTTGTGTAAATACTTTGACAAATTTGGTATGGTTGCCTCTGGTTAGTGCAGAGTAGTAATTAAGTCTGCAATTATATGTTCAGATGTTCAGTTTTTCTGTATGTGAATTTTGACAGTAATTGAACAAAGCAGTATTTGCAATATCCATTTTGAAATTGTTTCACAATATTTCATTATATGCCAGATTAATTTGTTAACTCATATAGCAAATGAAAATTTAAGCATTAATCCAGTCAGTCATACTGATTGGGAGTTTTTGCAAAGGTGCCTTAGCAGATGGAAAGGAGAACGTTGTCGAAGTGTCTACAAAGATTAGGAATAAAACTGAGGGATGTAGGAGAGCTGGATGGTAAGTTTGGTTTTCTTTCTTTCAAGTTAGTCTTTATGTTTCACATTAAACATCATTTACATCCCTGAGAATCAGGAATAGTAAAAGAGGAATGAACATTGATGAGATAATTGTCTGAATCTTGAAAAGATCTTGGGAAACTAAATTTTGTCTATGGGTTTCTCTTGTTTGTTCAAAAATGGCTCAGTGTGCAGTGGCCCAGAACAGATTGCCATTTTAATAATCTGCAGCTCTTTTATTTTTATTTATTCCAGTTTGCCTTACAAAGAATAAGTGAATTAGTGTTTCTTTCACTGTGATAAAAACTTGAATTGAGAGATACAGAAATTCCATACAGTATATAAAATCCTTTTGAGTATAAGTGTTTTCTCTTGTAAGCTAATGGAAGAGTAAATACTCCTGCTTGCTCAGTGAACAGCCTCTTTACAAAGTACTTGCTAGTTGCTCTTGTAAGTGCTTTATTACATCAAATATCTTAATTGACATTAAGCCTACAAGCCATGTATAATTCTAAATTTAATTTTACTGGGAAGGCTAGGAAGGGAAAGTTCAGGTGAGTGGTAGCATTGTGGAAGTTGTAGAGTCAGGTTCTGAAAGCACTTTTGCTCTAAAAGTATTAATAAGCCCTAGTCATGGAGTGCAAAGCATCACATTTATAGGTGTTGGTGACTGGATTTGTATCATGGCAACAGGTAGAAATTCAGATGAATTTTAGAAACTTTATAAAATTGTATGAAAAATTTTGCACATCCAACCCTATGAGAAGAGAGACTACAGTTTTCTCTAGATTCTCAAAGGGATTTGAAATGTTATATATGTAAAGCAATTGATCTAAATTGATACAAAAATTATTTTATATGCAGATAGGTTCTCATGTAAGTGCAAGAACTAAAATATAGCGGTCCTATACAATCTCCATTCAGTGTTCCTTAGTGATAAAATTTATATAAATTTAATGCACTATCACAACCAGGAAATTGATATTGACACACAATCCACCAACTTTATTCTAATGTTATCAGTCTTAAGTCAGTCATTAGTGTGTAAATTTAGTTCTGTATGATTTTATCACTTGTAAAATTATATATAGTCTTCACAGTCAAAATTGGGGAGTTTCATCACAAGTCCAGCTATGCTATTCTCTTACAAAACAGCCAAATTCTTCCCAACCACTTCCTGTCCAGACAATCTTCAAAGAAAAGAGTTCACTTATTATTCTGTCATTATTTGTAACAGCTCTTTGAGTTCTTGGCATTTTTCAGTAACTAAGTGGTATTCTTTATAATGAAAAGTGTTTAATGAATATGATACCTCTTTTGGCTTTCAGTTAGCTATTTCATTTTTTCTTTCTTTTTTATATGTTGTCTATTTTTATTGTCAAATCTGTTGCTCAGATTAACAGATATAGTTATGTAATATTGGACATATAATTGAAATTTGCCACTTGCTTTAATGAAAACAAAGTTTTGCTATTGTTACTCTTTTTTTGTGAAAAGATATGTATGTTAATTTGAGCAACAGATTTGACAATAAAAGTAGATAATATATCAACCACTTGTGATCAGTATTTTTTGTTTTGAAAATCTGTAACATGTATATTGTTGTACATTACCCTTTCTGTTTCTTTCTGATTTTAGATCTTTCTTTTATTTTATTTCAAAACAAAATAAAATAAAATTGAAAAAGAAAATAAAAGATATAAAATTATAAGCACAGATATAGATCTTTTCAAAAGTTGAAGACACTCTGTCCATCTACTTTTTTTGTTTTTCTTTCCTTTCTCATTTCTCTTATCCTAGTTCTTCCTGCCTTGTTTTCAAAAATTGCAGTTCTTTTTAAAAAAAATATTTTAAAGAGAATATAGTAATTACAAATGTGACATTATGAATGATGCACATTTAGAAGGCCACGATGACAGGCATTCAGCCATGGGCTTTGTGTCACACATTATTGTCCTTGATGTACTTGCTAGAGGCAGATATCAGCATACAGAGTTAGCCAAGATGAAAATTCTACACGCTAACTGCTATTTTTAACAAATTGATGGAAAGTCTTAGTACAATCACCTCAGCCATCCTGTGTATATACTTGCATGTTTTCCCTCGTATTTTTTCCTATCTTTTATCATTTCTCTTCTGTTCATTGTTTATTTTTAAAAAGTTAATTTTATTGGGAAGCAAAATCTTTTTCTTTCTTTCTTTCTTTCTTTCTTTCTTTCTTTCTTTCTTTCTTTCTTGCTTGCTTGCTTGCTTGCTTGCTTGCTTGCTTGCTTGCTTTCTTGCTTTCTTGCTTCCTTCCTTCCTTCCTTCCTTCCTTCCTTCCTTCCTTCCTTCCTTCCTTCCTTCCTTCCTTCCTTCCTTCCTTCCTTCCTTCCTTCCTTTCTTTCTTTCTTTCTTTCTTTCTTTCTTTCTTTCTTTTTGTACTTTAGGGAAGGGTCTACAGATTGTTCAGGGTCTCACTACTAGATCGGATTCATAGTGATGAATGTCTGTCTATAGACTCCCAAGAGCTGGGATAATAGGCACTCACCATCACACCCAGTTTCACTCGCCATCTCAGCATGCTCTGGGGGTGGGGCCCGGCACAGCAGGCCTGGGGATGAACCCCCATCCCTGTGCTTGCTTGCAGGCACTTTAATCCACTGAGCTATTTTCATTTAGCTATTTCTATATAAAATTTATACTGCAAAACCTAGATAAAGTCCTCTCCAATTCATATTTTTTAAGTAAAAGACATTTTTCATGACCACTGTTTTTTGCTGTCTGATCATTACAATCTGCATAGCATTTATTTTCCTCTGTTGGAATTTTCAGTTTTATTTATATTATTTTTTAAAATTTAAGTTTATTTTATTTTGAAGAGTAAAAGCAAAAGGAAAAACGAACAGCAAAAACAAAGAAAGAAACAGGGTGCCATATAACAATACATATGTTACAGATTTTCAAAATAAGAAAGCTAATTTGCAATGGTTGTTCTATTTATTTTTATCATCACATCTGTTGCTCAGATTAATGATATAGTTATCCAAGATTGGGCAAATAATTGAATATTATCACTTGTTTTCAAGAAGCTTAATATTTTTTCTTTTTTTACTTTTTAAAAATTATTTTAATGAGAGTATAATAATAATTGACATTAGAAATGTTATGCATTTAGAAGACCAAGATGAGAGGTACTGAAGCATGGTTTTTGTGTTATACAACGCTGTCCTGATGTCATTGCTTAGATCGCAGATATCAGCAGATAGAGTTAGTCAAGGTGAAAATTCTACACATTAACTGTTATTCTAAAAATACTGATGAAAATTATTTGTACAATTATCTCAGCCATCTTACGTACACGCTTGCACACTTTTTTCCCTTCCTTTTTAATTTTTCTCATCTTTGTTGTTTAATCCTTAACTTCAGTTTCTCTCTATTTTACTATATCTATTATACTAGTTTTAGTTTTTGGCATGTGGAGAGCCAGTTTTTCCAGCACCATTTTTTAAAGCGGCAAACATGTTCACTTTCTTCCAGTGGACATGTTTGGTCTCTTTGTTGAAGATAAGACAGCTGAATGTGTTTTGTTTCTGCATGAGTGTTAATTATATCCACATTTTCTAATCAGTTCCACTGATACTTGGGTCTGTTTTTTTTTCCAAAACCATGCTGATTTTATCACAGTAGCTTTAAAGTAAGATTTCAAGTAAGGGATTGTAATGCCTTCTGTTTTGCTTTGTTTCCCAGGATTTCGTTTGCTATTCTAGGTCTTTACTGAACACAAATAAATTTTAATATTTTTCATAGATATGTGAAATCCTCTCATAGCTTTTAGATACAGACTGCATTAAATCTGTATAACAATTTTGGGAGCATGGCTATTTTCACAATTTTGGTTCTTCTTATCCAGGAGCTAGGAATATTACTTCATTTTCTGAAATTCTCTTTGATCTCTATTTTCAGCATATTGCAATTTTCATTATACAAGTCTTCCTTTATTAGATTACTTACTTCCTTTGTTAGATTAATTCATAAGTATTTTATTTTTTCAGATGTTACTGTGAAGGGTTTTGTTTCTCTAATTTCCCACTCAGTAAGTTTGTTATTTGTATAGAGGAGTTCTATTGACTTTTGGGTATTGACTTTGTATCCTACTATGCCATTGCATTTTTTAATTAATTCTAGGAGCTTCTTCGTGGAGATTTTTGGTCCTCCAAGTACTGTATTATGTCATCTGCAAATAATAATAGTATATCTACTTCTTTATCTATTCTTATTCCTGTTATTTCTCTCTCTTGTCTAATAGCTCTAACAAATGATCATAGAACTATATTGAACAGGAATCATGATAGAGGACACCATTGTCTTGTACCTGATTTGAGATTAAGAGCTTTCAGTTTTTCCCTATTTAGAATGATGTTGTCTGTTGGTTTGTAATAGGTGGCTTTTATTAGATTGAGGTATAGGCCATCTATTCCAATTTTTTTCAGGGCTTTGTTCATGAATGTGTGTGGTTAAAAGCCTTTTCTGCATCAATTGAGATGATGTTGTTTTTGGTTTTGGCTCTGTTAATATAGTGTATTACATTTATAGGTTTGCATATGTTGAATCATCCTTGTATCCCTGGCATGAGTCTCACTTGGTCATGTTGTATAATCTTCTTGATAGTTTTCTGTGTTGTACATATTTTATTATGTAATTTTATATCTATGTTTATGAGGGAGATTGGCATGTAATTCTCTTTTTTTGGTTGAATCTCCGATTTTGGTATCAGTACAATATTTGCGTTCAGGAATGATTTTGGGAGGATTATTTTCTTTTGAAATTCATGGAAGAGATTGAGGAGTATTGGTATTAAGTTTTCTCCAAATTTCTTTAAATTTAAATGTTTAAACTGTAAGTCCATCAGGACCTGGGTTTTTCTTTGTCAAAAAGTTTTGATTACATTTTAAATTTCACTGGCTGATATTGGGTTATTCAGAGTTTCTATATCTCCTTGATTCAATTTTGGTAATTTTATATATCTAGGAATCTGTACATTTCTTCTTTGTCTTTCATTGTGTGAGAGTAAAGATTTTCAAAATAACTATTGATGATCTTCTGAATTTCTATAGGATCTGTAGTAATTTTAATTTTTATTCCTTCAATTTGAGTTTTTTTCTTTCCTCTTTTTGAGACTGTTGGCTAGGGGTTTATGAATTTTATTTAATCTTTCAAAGAACCAGCTTTTGGATTCATTAGTTCTTTATTTTGTTTTCTTTGTTTCAATTGCATTAATTTCTTTTCTGATCTTTGTAAATTCGTTATGTCTTTGGGTTTTGGGGTTGGTTTCCTTTTCTTTCTCTATAAGTTTGAGGTATTGTATTAGGGTATTTATTTGTTTTTATTTGTTCCTATTCTGATTTCATAATGTGTGAATTCACTGCTATGAATTTTCCTCTGAGAACTGCTTTCATTGTATCACATAAATTCCAATAAGTTGTGCTTGAATTTTTGTTGGATTGTAGATATTGCTTAGTTTCTTGTTTAATTTCATCTCTGACCCATCATTGGTTGCTGAGGAGGATGTCATTTAATTTCCATATTTTTATTCAGTTGTTTTGTTTCCTCTGGTCATTAATTTACAGTTTTACTGCACTGTGGTCAGAATCTTCTCCTGAAATTCTCAGCAATTCTTTCATTATAGTTATCATTTCTTTTTTTACTTGAGAGATTATATCTCATGTAATTTCCTTTATACCCTTCTGTAGTTATTTCTTTACTTCAGTTATTATTATTTCAGAGATTCTAGGTGGGTGGCTTCCAATTTCTTCTATGCTGATGTCTCCTGTGTTAGTTCTGAGTAGTCTTGGGGCCTGAGAATGCAGTTATCTCCTTCTTCTTGCCAGTTTCTATTTCAAGGAGAACTCTTTATTTTATTTCTGTAATACCTTTTGGGAAAGTTTGATAGTAGGTAGCTGTATCACTACAATCAGAACCTCTCTGTGAGGAGTTTGTTCTTTAGGTGTCTCTTCATTGTCAGAGATTCTTGTTTTGTGTGTGTCTCAAGATTTTATCTTTTCTATTGATTGAGGGTGAGATATCTTTTCCTTTTGGCACTGTCCTCTATCCTTTGGTATAGGCTTTTGTGAGCTTATTACCCAAGCACCTCCCAAGGGAGAAGATATATGTGCTTAAGGCATATATACTTTTCCATTTACAGGAGTACAATTAGCACTACTAATAATAGATAGTGAAATGAAGAATTTGACAAATTTTTATAATGGGTTTAGACCACAGGGACAAACATTACAGCTGTATAACAAAGCAGTTCTTAAATTTGGAATTTGTATTTAAGTGAGTTTCCCTCTTCTTCATGTACTTGGACTCTTCCAGGCAGACTCGCTCACCTCAGTTACCTGCTTCAACCTCTTTGCTGCAAGGATGTTCTAGTGGGACTAGGCCTCTGTCAGGGCCCCATGAGGCTTAGCAAGATGCCTCTACTCACTGGGTCTAGATATACCAAAGTTGAAATCAAGCAACTGGACCTGGGTTGTACTGTGTTACTGTGCCAGGCTCCTTTTTGCTGCACTCCATCAAAGTGGGCCTGTGGGCTCGCCAGATTCTATGCTCATTGACTCCTTCTTCTTGCAGTTGGCCAAAGTAGAATGGACCCACTGGGCATCAATAGAATGAGTCAATAGAAATGTTATAAAAAGAATATGGGCAGAAGTAATTGCAGAAAACTTCCAAAATATGAAGAAACAAATCAACATTCAGGTAACCGAAGCTTACACCAAATAACTTCAACGCAAGTAAAAACACACCGAGACATATAATAGTCAAAATCTAAGAAATCCAACACAAGAATAAAATGCTAAAAGCTTCTAGAGAGAAGCAGATCACATTGAAAGGAAAATCCCTCAGAATTACAGCCGACTTCTCTATACAAACCATGAAGGCAAGGAGAGCATGGAGCAGAGTTCTTCAAGTCCTGTATGAAAACAAATTCCAGTCCAGACTATTATACTGAAAAACTCTCTTTCAGGTTTGATGGAGAAGTGAAATACTTCCATGACAAAGAATAACTAAAGAATTTCAAGATGGCAAAGCCATCTCTACACAGGCTACTAAAAGAGGTTCTAGAGAGAGATCACAATGACCAGAATTCCACGAATGAGAATGAGAAAGACCTACTAAACAGGACAGATAATTAAACACAGGATACAAAGGAGTAAACAAGAATAGGTAAATATGACAACCAATAGTCAATACATTTCAATTATAACAATGCAATTGGACACAATTCACCAATTAAGAGAAATAGACTGGCACAGTGGATTAGGAAACAAAATCCAAAAATATGCTGTATATAAGAAACACACTTAACTCAAAAGGACATTCATAGGCTCAAAGTCAAAGGATGGAAAACAATACTACATGCCCCAGAACCTCAGAAAAAAGCAGGAGTAGAATTCTCTTCTCATAGTCTCAACTTCAAACCAAGAATGAACAAACAACATAAAGAAGGCCACTATATATTTGTTAGGGGAAAAATTCAAGAGCAAGAGGTAAAACTCATAAATATCTATTCACCAAACACAGGAGCACCCAA
Source organism: Ctenomys sociabilis (assembly GCA_004027165.1). Lineage (NCBI taxonomy): Eukaryota > Metazoa > Chordata > Mammalia > Rodentia > Ctenomyidae > Ctenomys > Ctenomys sociabilis. The sequence continues at coordinate 16,404 of PVKA01019796.1, forward strand.
CTATGTAAGCAAATCTGAATGGACATGAAAAACCTAATATCTAAAACCACAATCTTAACAGGAGACCTTAACACCCCCTTATCTCAAAAAGATAGGTCAACCAGACAAAAAATTAGCATGGAAGTAGCAGAACTGAACCAGAGCTTGGAACAAATGGATTTGGTGGACATATACAGAGTGTTCCACCCAACCACAGCCGAATACACATTTTCTTCAGCTGCACATGGGTCTTTTTCCAAAATAGAACACACACTCGCCAAAGAAGTCATGCTTAAGTATATGCAAGAAGAGAGAAATTATCCCATTCATATGATCTGATCACAGTGCAAAATATCTGGAACTAAATGACAAAACACACCAGAAAAACCCGCTAAATTCATGGAAATTAAACAACACCCTTCTCAGTAATCAATGGGTCACAGAAGAAATTAAGCAAGAAATTCAACAATATCTGCAATTCAATGAAAATTCAAACACATCTTACCAGAATTTATGGGATGTGATGAAAGCAGTTTTCAGAGGGAAAATCATACTATGAATTCACACATTAGGAAAACATAATGTGAAAAAATAAACACCCTAATGTTGCACCTTTGACATCAAGAAAAATAAAAGCAAACAAAACCCAGAGCACAAACACGGGAAGAATAATAATGAGTAGCATAAAAATTAATTCAATTGAGATGAAGAAAACAGTTCAAAGAATTCACAAATCAAAAAGTTCGTTCTTTGAAAGACTAAATAAAGTTGATAAGCTTCTAGCCAACATCATCAAAAAGAGGAAATTCAAATACAAGGAATAAGAAAAAGGTGAAATGAACACAGACCCAATGGAAATCCAGAAGATTGTCAATAGCTACTTTGAGAATCTTTATGTTCACAGAATAGAAGACATAGATGAAGTAGATAGACTTCTAGAAAGGTACAAATTAGCAAAATTGAACCAAGAAGATACAACAGCTCTCAATAAGCCAATAACAGCCAACTAAATATGAAACATAATAAAAAGCCTACCGACAAAGAAAAGTCCAGGTCCTGATGGATTCACAGATGAATTCTATAAGAAATTCATAGAAGATGTAATCCCTACACTCTTCAACCTCTTCAATGAAATTGAAAAGGAAGAAGCCCTCCCAAAATCATTTCTGGAGCCAAGAATTATACTGATTCCAAAACCAGGGAAAGACAGAACGAAAAAGGAGAACTGCAGGCCAGTCTCCCTCATGAACATAGATGCAAAAATACTCAACAAATTTTAGCAAATAGAATACAACAAATCATCAAGAAGATCATACAGCATGATGAGGTAGGATTCATCCCAGGGATGCAAGGATGGTTCAATGTTCGAAAATCTATAAATGTAATACACTATATTAATAGATTGAAATTTAAAAACCACATTATCACCTCAATTGATGCAGAGAAAGCTTTTGACAAAGTCCAGCACTCATTCATGTTCAAAGTCCTACAGAAAATTGGAATAGATGGACTCTACCTTAACTTGATAAAAGCCATCTATGACAACCCAAAAGCTAATATAATCCTAAATGGGGAAAAACTGAAATCTTTTACTCTTAAATCAGGTACAAAACAAGCATCTCCTCTATCACCCATCATATTCAATATAGTTTTGGAATCATTACCTACAACCATTAAACAAGAGGGAGAAATAAAAGGAACAAGAACAGGTAAAGAGGTTAAATTATCACTATTTGCAGATGACAGGATACTTTACTTGGAAGACCCAAAAAATTCCACCAAGAAACTACTAGAACTGATAGGGAAATTCAGTAGCATAGCAGGATACAAAGTCAATATTTAAAAGTCAATGGCATTTCTCTACACAAATAACAAGCACACTGAAAGGCAAACAATAGAAACAATACCTTTTACAATAGCACTGCGGAAGATGAATTACCTTGGAATTCACTTCACGAAGGAAGTCAAAGATCTTTTCACGGAAAATTAAAGCACCCTAAGGAAAGAGATTATAGAGGATTTCAGAAAATGGAAAGATATTCTAATATCCTGGATAGGAACGACCCACATCGTAAAGATGGCCATACTCCCAAAATTGTTGTACAGATTTATTGCAATCAAACTGCAACCAACATACCTCCCAGATATAGAGAAATCATTCCTAAAATTTATTTGGAATCAGAAAAGACCTAGAATAGCAAAGGTAATCTTGGCCAATAAAGACAAGGTAGGAGGTACCAAAATTCCTGACTTGAAATTATACTACAAAACCACTATGATAAAACCAATATGATGTTGGAAATGAAATAGACCTGAGGATCAGTGGAATACATTAGAAGACGCAGAGGCATCTATGAACACACTCAATAAAGGGGCAAACAAGTTTACTGGAAGAAAGATAGCCTCTTTAACAAAGGGTGCTTTAAAACCTGGCTTTCAACATGCCGAAAACTAAAACTTGACCCAGCTCTATCACCGTGAACTAAGCTAAAGTCAAAATGGATGAAAGATCTAAACATTAAAACAGAAACACTCAATCTCCTGGAAGAGAAAGTAGGAGGAACTCTTGAAGCCATAGGTGTAGGCAAAGAGTTCATGGACAAACATATACTTGCACGGGAAACACTTGAAAGAATGAACAACTGGGATCAACTCTTCATGAGGATTTTCTGTACATCAAAAGAAATTGTCAGAAAATGAAAAGACAACTCACAAATTTTGAAAAAATTCTAAGTAATATGCAATCAGACAAAGGTCTGCTGTCTAGAATATATAAAGAACTAAGATATATGAGGGCCCTCAAATTTAAAGACCCAATTCAGAAATGGGCATCTGAGATGAATACACACTTCTCAGAAGATGAAATTAAAGAAGCGAATAAATTACGAAAAAATGCTCAACATCGCTAGCCATCCGTGAAATGCAAATAAAAACAACACTGAGATACCATCCCACTCCAGGAAGAATGGCTATCATAGGAAATCAACCAACAACAGATGTTGGAGAGGTTGTGGGGAAAAAGGAGCACTTCTCCACTGCTGTTGGGAATGTAGACTGGTACAACCATTGTGGAGATCAGTGTGGAGACTCCTCACAAAACTAGGACTGGAAATACCTTTCAATCTGTTAGTCCCCCTACTGGGAATTTTCCCAGAGGAACTCAAAACATTATATCATAGTGATATATGTGTACCTATGTTTATAACAGCACAATTTGTGATAGCAAAATGTTGGAAACAACCAAGATGTCCGTCGCATGAGGACTGCTTGAAAATGATGTGGTATTTCTATATAATGGAATATTACTCAGCTATAAAGAATGATAAACTTGAAGCATTTATATTGGAGTGGATGTCATTTGAACATATACTCTTAAGTGAAATAAACCAGACACACATGTTCAAATATCAGATAGTCTCCCTAGTATAAGTCAGCAAAAGAAGAAATTCTAATAGAAATGCACAGCAACAACTAAAAAGAATTGAGTCAGATAGTTTGGGCAAATTGAATGGCATGTGCTGTAGGGTACTAGTAAGCTTTTCTTCTGGATTATTAGCTACCTAAGTTCACAGACCAAGATTGGAGAAATAGAAGAGCCACAAGTCCAGCTAACATTTGGTCCTAGCCTTTCAAGGTAAGTGAAACTCCTGACATAGGTGAACCTGTACTGTAACATCATGAAACTCAGTTGTGCCCCAAATTTTCTGATGAAAGAGATTATGGAGCCACAGAGGAAAGAGACTGATTATAGTGTGCCTTGGGAGAGTCACATGGAGAGAAAACTTTCGCTCAGGCTCTCATAGAGAGCAAATTGGTCAAGCATTTCTGTGACTCATGCACATGGATGACACAGACAAAGGATCTACAGGATAAGGCACAGGATTACAAGATAAACCTTAAGGGGACTTCACTGACCTCATTAGAAAGAAAAGCTATGTCTTTTGGTACATAGGTCTTGCTATATCTCGGTATTAACTATCCAGCAGAAAAATATAAAAATGAGGTATATAATGTGGGGCCATAATAATAAGTTGGGGTGTAAATCGCTATAGTCTACAACTTCTTCAGATAGCTCACTATTATTGTGGAATGATGGACTGTGTTGGATTGTGTCGCCATGTTCAGGCACCTAAATTGGTTTAATGAGAATGGAGTTCCCGTCTTTGACAGGTCTAGACCAAAAAGTGGTATACAAAGGAAGCATCATGATGTGTGTATATAAACAGTATAGTTAGGATCAATACGCCGTGCTTCTGCATAATTCTACGAGAAGCAAGATTTGCACTAATAGTGGTTGGACAAGATATTATGTCGGTTTTTAGTACTATGGAGAACCACTAAGAAAATAACAAGGTAGAAAGTATTAATTATTGAATCTGTGATACAATTCAGGTATAAAAAATAAGATAAGTATACAGCTACACTCACTTCACTGATTAGAGACATCTGCTATAATAATGTCTGTAAGTATAATATCATGTATGCACCTTGTATGATACCAAAACATTATGAAAACAGTTTGCAATGTATTTATTTATCGAATCTTTAGTGTTGATTTGTCTTGAAACTGTCTCATTGCTATTTGTACTTCAATAAAATAAAAAATTAAGTCTATAGCTCATACAAACAAATAAATAAAATAAATTTCTTACCAAGAAAAAAATAAGTAAAGAGCTACACTCTCTTTATTCACTGATTAGAGACATCTGCTATAGTAATGTATGTAAACACAATATCATGTATGCACCTTGTACGATACCAAAACATTACAAAACATTTTGCAGTGTATTAATTTATCGAATATGTCTCATTGATGTGTCTTGAAACTGTCTCATTGCTATTTTTACTTCAATAAAATAAAAAATAAAGTCTATAGCTGATACAAAAAATAAATAAATAAAATAAATTTCATGCCAAGTCTTGAAACGGTCTTATTGCTATTTGCTCTTCAATAAAATAAATAAAAAAAAAACACAATATTTTCAATCAAACAAAAACACAGATACAATTTACAGGAACATGTTGCCACCTATTTGCTGTGCAGATGCTCCTAGAGCAAGGTCTGGGCCCCAAAGGGCCTATCAATATGCCTCAGCTCACCAGGTCTAGATGTACTCAACTTGAACTCAACTTGCATAACATTTTCATCTTTCATTACTTCTCAAAGCATTGCAGCTTTGAATGGTGCTTGCCTTTATTATCATAGGTATTGTCTACCATGAGCCAGTGTTTCCATGCTTGGATACATTGCCTACAGAGAAGTTAAATTAATCTTTATATAAATAAAGTCCAGACATATAATTTCTATATTGATTAGAGTTATCTGGAGGGACAGAATCAATTGAAAATATTTGTATTCTTATGTAAGGGACTTAATTAGGTGTCTTTACAGGATCGGATGTGGGAGGATTCATAGTACCTGTTCGTACCCTGGAAACCTAGAGGATTGGGTAGCTGCTCAGCCCACAAAGATGGAAGCTGCAGAAAAAGAGGGGTCAAAGATGCAGCACCAGTTGAAGGTGAAAGGTCTGGAAGCTCACTGAAGAATTGCTGGTTTGAGTCTGCTTTGGAAGGCTAAGGAAGCTGGAAATTATTGTCCAAAGGCAATATTAACAAAAAATTCAATCATTGTGGAGCTATTTGAAAATATCATACACTTAATTCTTTCTTCTATTACATCCAGCCTATATGCCTATTGGTGGATTGTAGTGGTTGATTGTGTCAACTTGCCAAGCTTTGATACTTAACTAAGTCTGCTCAGCAATTTTTTATGCCGTGGTGTATATGACCTACCCTAAGGTGGCTGTTTATGTGCTAGAGAGTAGAGAATGAGCTATTTGGAAGTCTATTGCCTGGACAGCATGAATGGGAAATGAGGAAGAACAGACTGCCTTTGCTTCTTCAGAGGAGCTATAGTCTTTGTCATCAACCTTGGATATCATCTCTGGGCTTCTAGCGCAGATTCTTAGGCTTCCACTTTTATATCCGTTAGCCTTCTCTTGTGGACTCATCAGCCATTCATTACAGACCAAGTTGGTCTCCTGATATGAATTTGCATGGACACTGCAGTGAGCTCCAAATATTGGACCAAAATCTTCAGCTTATAGCATGTAGATACCCCTGAACACTTCCTTATCCACTTCGGAGGCTGATCATGGAAAGCCAATCTAGTAATTTCTTACATAGTTGTATACCTTGTGTTATATCTATTTCTCTAATAAAATTTTGACTGATACATCGGTGCCACCAACAGCTGAGGTCAGTCATAACATTCACAGTTTTCTTGCCAGAGACATTTTTTTGGCTCCCCTGGCTTTATAGACCAACTCTGTCTCTTGTACCTACCAAATCAGGCTGTGCTCAGCTGCTCTCTGTCCTCTTCAAGTCCAGCTCCAGAAAATAACTTGTTCTCTCTTTCGTTTAGCCCATCATGTATACAATCTTCACACTTCATTGTGCTCTGTTTACAGTACTGGAGAACAATTAACAGGATGGGCTTTTTGTGCTCGCTGCAGCAGCACATATACTAAAATTGTACGATACAGAGATTAGCATGGCCCCTGCACAAGGATGACATGAAAATTCGTGAAATGCAAATTTCCCTATTTTTCAATACTTGGTGGAAAATACCTGTTCCATGTTATGCCTAAGATGTTTGATATTTAGACAGATAGTTAGGGTAAACTAAACTGCCTATGCTGAAGGGTAATAATCAGCTTCTCTTCTGCAGAGTTAACAACCTGAGTTCACAGACCAAAAATTAGAGAAAAGGAAGGGCTTCAAGGTCAGGCAAAATTTTAGCCCTAGCCTTTCAAGGTTAGTGAAGACTGAGGACACAGGAGAACCTGTGCTGCAACATCATGAAACTCAGTTGTGCCCCAAATTTTCTGATCAAGTAGATTATGGAGCCACAGAGGAATGCGATCTATGATGTACAGTGTTCCTAAGGAGAGTCACATGGAGAGAAACTTTTCCTCAGGCTTTCACAGAGAGCAAATTTGTCAAGCAATGGCCATGACTCATCCATATGGCTGACACTGACAAAGGATCTACAAAGTGTCGTACAGGGTTACACGACAAATCCTGAGGGGACTCTTAACTGACCTTATCAGATATAAAAGTTACATTTTTTTGTTATATTGGTCTTGTTTTATCTTGGTCTTAATCATCCAGCAGAAGAGTATAAAAATGAGGTATATAAAGTAAAGCCATATTAATATGCTAGGTGTAAAAGGCTCTAGTCAACAACCTCTATGGATAACCCACTACAATTGTGGACTACTGGACTGTATTGGAGTATTTTGCTGAACTAAAGCTCCTATAAGAAGTGAATGCCAATATAATAGTCATCTCTGATAGTACTAAACAACAAAAGGGGATACAAAAAAAGGACCATTTTATATGTGTATATACAGAATAGTTAGGATAGATATGCAACTACTTTCACTTAATTCTATGAGAAGAAAGATTTGTACTAATAGTGTTTGTACAGGAGACCTTGTCTGCTTCTTGTACTATGGATAACCACTAGGAAGATAACAATATAAAAAGTATTAATTATTGAAATTGTCCTATTAATCAGCTTTGAAACTGTCTCATTGATACTTGTCTCTCAATAAAATAAAATAAAATTTAAAAAAAAGACGGGCTTTGGGATTAGGTTGACCCAAACTGGAATCCAGTCTGTTGTAACAATGAGGACCACAGGAGGTCATTAGGATAGAAGAAAGCAACACAGGCAAAGTGCAGCACATGGCATGGAGCAGCTTTGATTCCTATTATGACTTTGGTTCCTTCTGGCATAGCCAGAGTTACACTAACTCCACACGATATCTGCTCCTATGGACTAATCTTCAATGTCCTTGACTCCTTGTCTTCCATAGCATAGGGGCTCAGAAGTAGACAAATGAAAAAAAAATAATTCAAAAGCGAAAAGAAAATCAATTCGGCTTCCAGTCACTTGAGTTTTCAATCTGTCCTTTACTGTCCCGTGTTGAGGCAGTTTGAATATTATAGACTTTCACCTTTAAATGCAACCCCTAAATTCTTTCCCAAATCTAGCAGAAATGTTCATGATTTCTTATACTGTTTTCCTTGTATTTGCATGTTTGTTTTTCAGTCATGGAGAAGAAACTTAATCTTTTTGAGGATTTGAAAATGTCATAGGCGTCATAGTGACACCCTGTAACAACCAAATGAATTTTAAAAAAACGTTGATTTTTTTACCTGAGGGAAAAAGTATGGGGCTAGAGAATAGGGAGAGGCTATCTCCCATGGTAGTTGCCAGACTAACATAAAGGCTATGGGATTGCATCTGAGAAAGAGAACTCACAATGAGCTTCCCTTGCTGTATTGCCGATGTGAAGTGAGATGAGTGAAGCACCTGGTCAGAGATTTCGAAGTGAGACAGATCTTCAACAACTTTCTTGAGAAATTAAAAGGCAATACTAGTAGGGACTTCTAATTTTGTCCCACTATTAAGGCGCAGGTACATGTGTGCATATTAGAGTGCCCTAGAGATTATTTTCACCCCAGTTTACCTGAAGTGCAAAATGCTTGGTAAGGTGCTCTATTGTAGTTAAGAAAAGAGCTATGAAATTCATTTAGTTTGAGACCAGTTTCTACCACTCATGCATTGTCTGTTCCGGGGAAAATTACTTAAGCTTCTGAGTCACAGTTTCCCCCTTCATAAAATGAATATTAAGTAACACTCATTTCCTGATTGTGAAGGTTGAATAAGATGACTTAGCCCAATGGCATTGGGAAAAATATTCAATGATTGGTATTATTAGTATTTAAAAAATCAGCATAGAATTGTTTTTGGCTACATTTAACCACTCACCAGTCTAGTTATTTAAATCTAGATGACCAAAAATCACATAATTATAAGATAACAGAAAATAGAAAACCATAATTTTATCGAGTTTATTCGTTATAAGAATAAACTGAAATGTCTCCTGCCTGAGCAACTCTAGGGATGGTCCACACATAACCAAGCACAGTGCCCAAGTGATTCTCAGGATAAACTGCTAATTCATTAAAATGAAAAGAAGAAAATATAATAGCTAACTTGTATCAAACACTCCTTGTGTAATAGACAGCACTCTGTATTAGGTGTTCGTGAAACTGCTAGTCACTAGCAATATCATATTATGACATTTATCCTCCTTTCAGTAATTTCATGACATGGAGATTATTATTCCCATATTTTAGATTAGAAAAAAGGTTCAGAGGTTAGTTCTCATGGATTTTCAGAACTAGAATTCTACTTAAATTTGTATGACTGCAACCATAAGTGATCAATTGGTCCTCAGTATTCCTGAGCCTTGGATTTAGGGTTTTACTGAGGAGACACCTAATTTTATGGATTTAAGTACTTTCCAACACAGTCAATAAAGTCACTGGAACTTCAAAAACATTGTTTTTAACTATGTGTTTGCAGAGGACAACCTGAAGGAAATATTTACTACACAGAGAACAGAACCAGGTTTTCTCTTTTAACTTTGCTTCCAGATCTGCTGTTTCTCTCAGCTATATTTGGCTTCTAGTCTTTATCAAATCCTCAGGAGTGTAACCTTTCAGTTTAATTAAGGAGGCTTCTCTTCCTCTGGGGCCTCTTTGCCTCCCTAGGGCTTCCTGTGTTCTGGAAATGGCCAGACCTTGCATGCTGGAGTATCCAGTGACTACACAGATTCTTGTTCTTGGCTCTACACTCCATACTAATGAGAAGGGTGCCAGTGCTGCAGAGGTGGGCTGAAAACAACTGTCAGAGCCTCTTTTTTATGTATTTAGTACAGGGTCTACAGGGTCTCACTACACAGATTGGACTTGTAGTGATCCTCCTCTTTTCAGTCTCCCAAGAACTGGGATTATAAGCCTGCCTCACTATACCCAGTCTCAGATTGCTCCAGGGACAGGGCCAGTACTGCACACTGGGAATAGCAGAACCTGTTTTGGCTCACCTGTGACCCATTCTTGTTAATGTTACATTGAGCCACTGACTCTGCATAGTTTTAATTCACAAATGGTAGACGAGGGAGCCAGCTGGTGAAGATAATTCTACTTGGCATAGAGTCCTGTGTTTTTCAAGGAGTTGTTCAGAGACTTCTGAGAGGAACTGACCTGGATTTCAGCCTGCATTTTGGTGACTCTTTGACCTTTGTAAGACAGAAAAGCCCCTTCAGGAGTAAGAGGAGTTTTAAAGACATTACAGAGTAAGAAAGTAATGTGCCATTTATCTTAAGCATATACACCAGTGAAATTCTTACTAGTGGCCATGTGCAGGAAGTCAAGTGTAAGAATGTGCAAGGCTATGTTGTTTGCAGTAAGAATTAGAAACCATATGCCTAAATATAACACAACTTCAAATATATAGTGGTCTTGTTATAGACTGAATATTTGTGACTTCTCAAAATTCATATGCTGAAGTCCTAACACCAAATTTGGAGATAGAGCCTTTATGGAAGTTCTCCAGTTTGTATGAAGTTTCAAGGGGTGCCTGAGTTACTAGGGCTTGGCCCCACATATGCATATAGAGGAGAAGTCACATCGTGAGTGCACAATGAAGTGGTGGACACCCATACACCCAGAGAAGAGGCCTTAAGTTGAAACTGTGTTGCTGGAACTTGATCTTGGATTTCCTGGCTCTCAGAACTGTGATAAATTAATTCCTGTGGTCAAGCTACTCAGTGTGTGTGTGTGTGTGTGTGTGTGTGTGTGTTTGTGTGTTTTGCTGGTGATCAAACTGAAGATCATGTGCATGTTAAGTGTGTGTCCTACTACTGAGCAACATACTTAGCCATGTGTTATTTTTTTCTTTTAGTGCAACTGGAGCTAACCATTATACTTTCTTCCTTTCTCAAAATGAGCAGATTAAAGAAATAATATGTGAACTTTTATAAGTAGGAAAAGTCAACTATTTAAGATGGAAAACAAACCTGTAAAAACTATACAGTATGTAGAACAGTAACTTAGAAGTGTTATTCTCTTTCTCTAGTGCAATTTCAGAAAATGACATAAAACTTTTCTTCTACATGTGTTTGATATCATGCTTCTCATCTATCAAGAAACTACTTTCCGAATCATGTAAGTAGCATCCAAGCACATGTCGTCCTCAGACGTTTACGAATCAGTCTGTGACAGTTTCTCTGGAAAACTCAAACTTACTACAGGGATCTGTGTGTCTTAACATTAAGATAACTGGTTTATTCATTTTCCTGTAGTTATTATCTACTTGCTCTCTCTGATACAAATGAATTATTGCATTGTTTCAATGTAATCTTCAAAGGCCTACGCATAATGCTACACAATACTTTTATTTATGATATATATATCAACTAAAAAATAATTACTACCCAGTTTATGTCGTTTTTCCCCTTCTCTCTTCTTTTTTTCTTTTTTTTTTTTGGTGGAACCGGGGATTGAACTAAGGCCCTTGCGCTTGCCAGGGAAGCACTTATTCCACTGAGCCATCTCCCTGGCCCTTAAAGAACTTTTTTTTTTTTTGGCGGAACCAGGGATTGAACTCAGACCCTTGCTCTTGCCAGAAAGCACTATTCCACTGAGCCATCTCCCTGCCCCCCTTCTCTCTTTTTCTTGCTCTTCTCTTCCTTTTTCTGAGGTTAAAATTGTTAGTTATTTCTAGTTACCAGCAATTATTTCTGAATACTATATCTTTCTCAGTGCTATTATAAAGTACTTAAAAGACTATACCATAATATTAAAGACTATAAAGTCTCAATATTCTTTTGAGTAATTTTGGAAGAAGTATTATGTTCTAGAAAATGTACCATCATTTGGGAAAGGAAAACGGGTATATTCGTATGATAAAGTATGATATGTAAGTTAGAATGATCCCTCTCTCTCCACCTATAGATAGATCTAAAGTGATGATGATGTAAAAACAAGCACAGAATTTACACACAATGTGATGACATCTATGCACAGAAAACCAACAATATCGCTGCTCATGGATAGAAATGTAAGAGGGACTGGATGGACAGAGTTCAAGGACATTGTCATGAGGAAAGTGCTTTGAATATTAAAAGGACTGGAAATTAGGGAAAATGAAATATAACTTTACTTACAGTGTTTTATTGCATTTATTTGAAGAACAGACTTGAAACAAATATGGCAAAATTTTAACGCCTTTTACCTCTTGGTGATGCACACGTGTCTTAAGCACATGCTTTATCTTCCAAAAACTGTCTTGGCATGTATGAATTGCAATAATAAAAAGTGAAGGAAAAGCAGTGCAATCATTTTCTTTCTCAGGTCAAGAGAGTTATGCTATGTTGGAAAAAGAATAAATTGAACTTAGGTTGATATTTTCTCTGGAAGGAGACTTCTATATGATTAATTAGAAATTAGGACAGGTGGATTTTATTTTCTTGTTGGTCTTTATTATAAATGAAGATTGCTACCAACTTGGACAATCGAGAGAGAGAGAGAGATACAGAGAGAAGAAAACAGAGAGTGACAGATAGAGACAGACAGACAGACAGACAGACAGACAGACAGACACACACACACACACACACACACACACACACAGCTTAATTATTGGCAGTGGAGAAATAAAGCTATTTTCTCTGAACTCTAAACCTGGAAGATATATGTCTACTGTACAATGTAGTGAGACTGCACTGTAGCCAACTTCTGGCCAAAGGTAGGTTTTGACAAATTGGTGGCTTTTGCCTATCTTTCAACGACTGTATCTATCACTGCCTTGCCTATGCCATAGTTTACGAAGGCATTTGCTTAAAGTGAGGATATTTACAAGCATAATGGGATCCTGTAGTGGATTTTTCCCCTTTTTTAAAAAAAAATATTTCATACAGGGTCCATAGGGTCTCACTACACAAGTCAGACCCTAGAGATCTTCTTGTTTGCAGCCTCCCAAGTGCTGGGATTACAGGTGTGCACCACTATGCCCAGTCTCAGTGCAAGTCTGTGCGAACCCCAGGGGCAGGGCCATCATGGCATGCCTGGGGGATCGAACCCCTGTCCCTGTGCCTGCTTAAGCAGGTGCTTTAGTCTGTTGAGCTATCTGGCAAGGCCCTGTAGTGGACTTCTAATTGGTGTTCAATTTATTATACCCAAATGAATTAAGCTAGGGTGGTGCTGGGTGAAGGAGGCCCTCCTGAGGATTGTTGCCAGCACTATAAAGGCAGAACTGGAGAAGTTGCTGAAATGGTGTTAAGGATGCTGTTTGTAGAAGCTGTTGGAACTATTGGAGGCAGTCAGTTCTATTGGGCTGTTTTGTTGAAGCATCTTGTCATGCTGACTTACTCAGTGAACTTTGGAGAAGCTTGAGTTCTCATCTTGAGCATTGTTTCCTGGTTCTGGAGAGGAAGATGGTGCACAGCTCATATTGTCACATTGCTTTCCTGATGGAAAATTGGCTTTCCTCATCGCTGGAGGAGCTCAGGAACTCACTGCTTATGAGGATGGCTGTGGTACTTTTGGGGAACCTCTGGTGCTTATCTTGAGTGTTGCTTCCTAGCTCCAGTGCAGATCCCTCAGCTTGCTAGCACAGATCCTTCATCCTACTGGCATAGACTTCCTAGCTTCCACCTTTGGGACTTTCCAGCACATATCCATGAAGCAGACCTGCATGAGACTTTGTTGTGAGCTCCAGGCTTCCAGTTGGACTTGTGAGAGGCATTTTTATGAGCTCTGGGTTTTCAGCTGGACTTACTTATGCAGGATATTAGGGTCTAGGCCCTAAGCTGGAGTCTTTAGTGTTGTGTGTGAGCAGATTTCCTGCACTTCTTATATGCAATTCTTTGGTGATTCATTATAAAATACTATTATAAAATGTGTCCTGTATTATATTGTTCCACTTTCAAAAACCCAAAACCACAAGAGACCCTATGTTTTGCCTGGCCCCAAGTCACTGTGGCTATCTAGGGACTGTTCCTTCTGATAGGGTGTGAGCTCTCCACATTTCTATAGACCACTTTCCAGCCAGTTTCGCCCAGGCATTCATGGGTCACTGTAGGGATCTGAGCCTATTGCTCTTATGTAGAGTAAGCAAGTGGTGGGCGATAGCTGAGAGTTTGCAGTAGACAGAGCTCCTTTTTTTTTTGTTTTACAGCAATGTTAGCAAGGAATTATACAGGAAAGTTCATTTTAGCTTCCCCCTGTGCCTAATTATAAATAAATGGTTGAAACCTTTAAATCTGCCACAACTGAATGACTAGAATCTTAGCAGCTAGCAATTCTTCTTTTTCCCTGGACTGGAATTAAGTGATACTCTTCATCTTTAATTTCCATGAAATAAATACTGTTCTTACCTATGAAGGCTTTATATTTGTTAACTCCCTGCCACCTTAGAATTTAAATGCATATTAGCTGATTATGTCCTGGGAAATATCTGGAGGACTCTTTTGCCTGACTGTTAAATGGGACTCCCTTTAATGCAAACTGTGTTCAATTATGTATATTCAGAAAAGAAAAAACATGAACACAATAGAGATGACATTAAGACTAACACAAATTTCTGGGGTTTTCATCTTTTTTTTGTGATGTTAGGGTTTAACATACGAGAGCTTGAGAGAAAGTTTTCTCTTCATGTGACTCTCCCCAGGCACACTTTAGAACTTCAATCTCTTTCCTCTGTGGCTCAATAATCTCCTTGTTCAGAAAATTTGGAGCTAACATACGACTGTGTGCACACTAGGGAAGCACTCGGCCACTGGACTATATCTTGGTCTGAACTTCACTCCAACTCATTCATTTAATATATATTGAGTACTATATTCTAGAAATTGTGCTAGTTTCTAGGGGATAAAGATAGTATAAAATGGATAATCCTTGTTTGCTTGAGATTTCAATTCTAATAGAAAGACTGAGTTCACACAGATGTATGAGATTAATTAATTACATTTGTACAGTGTGAGTTAGAATGCTACAAGAGATTACACTTTTAAGACTGCCTCTTGTGATCATGATGTCATGGGTTTGATCCCTAATGCCATCCAAAACCCTGCCTCAAATCAATCAAACATCAATAAAACATGAAATATGTAGGAAGAATTGACTTATTGTGACATGTCTAGGAAGGTTCTGGGACATGAAAGTGATTGGTGAATGGGAAGCTAGATTGATAATCATGAAAAGGAGGGGAATATTCATATTTTGAGATTGTAGGTGAATGGATATGAATGAGAGCTGCGTAGTAAGGGAACTGAAGAAGGCTCATGCATCTGAACCATGTACATTTTGCAAGTACAATGATTTGAATTTGTCATTTAACCTGTTTTCAGGTTTTTTGTTATGTGAAAAAATTCTCCTTTTATACAAATGAACAATTAGATCAGAAGACACAGAAAAGGCTGTTTTGGAAATTATGTTGCTCATAATCTCCTTAATCAGAAAATTTGGGACACCACTGAGTCACAGGATGTTACAGTATACGTTCTCTTATAACCTGAGTCCTCACTGACCTTGAATGGTTAGGGCCAAAATGTTGGCTATTCTTACAGCTCTTCTTCTTACCTAATTTTTGGTCTTCAAACTTAAGTTGTTAACCCTTCAGAAGAGAAGCTCAATGATATTATTACCTTACAACATAGGCAGTTGAACTTAACCTCTCTGTTTGAACATCAAACATCTTAGACATAACATGAAACAGATATTTTCCATTAAGCATCTATATGTTAAACCTTACAAAATGTGAAGAAAAAAATTAAAAATATTAAAAAAATAGAAATAAGCTATTACATATTTATTAATATACTTAGGTGTAAAAGGCTTAAGTCAACAACTTCTGACATTGCCAGTCCTATAGATAACCCACTAGTATCATGGACTACTGAACTATATTGGAATATTTTGCTTAATTTCATCATCTACAATATTAAAATGGCAATGGAATGCCAATCTATGACAAGACTAAACAAAAAGAGGGATATAAATGAATCATTTTGTAGTGAAATATATAATACATTTAGGATAGATATAGAGATACTGGGCCAGGGAGATGGCTCAGTGGAATAAGCGCTTCCCTTGCTAGTGCAAAGGCATGAGTTCAATCTCTGATTCCACAAAAAAAAAAAAAAAAAAAAAAAAAAAAAAAAAAAAAAAAAAAAAAAAAAAAAAAAAAAAAAAAAAAAAAAAAAAAAAAAAAAAAAAAAAAAAAAAAAAAAAAAAAAAAAAAAAAAAAAAAAGATATAGAGATACTTTCTCTTAATTCAATGAGAATAAATATTGTCCTAGTAGTGTTTGGACAGGATACCATGTCTGAATCTTGTACTATGAATAACTACTATGAAGACAGCAATATACAATGCATTAATTATGGTAACTCTCCCACTAGCCTGTATTGAAACTGTCTCATTGATAAGAAAAAGAAAGAGAGATAGTAGCACAACATTTAAATTACAAAAAGAGGAAATGTACTACAGGAATTTAATGTATATGTTAATGATTTCTACAATAATTTCATTTAAAACATTTCAGTTGTAGTTTAGACTAATTCATTAAGGCAAAGACTAACCCAGCACTTCCTTTTTCATTTAATTTCTTTAAAATATGAAACAAATCAATCTTGAAGTGGTTCACCATGTTCAATTAATTTTAATGCATTATTTATCTTAGTATCATTAGATAAGCCTATAAATTCAGACATGTAGTTGAGCTTTTTAATATTTCCTTAAGAATCATACATAGACTATCTTAGATTTATACTTCAAAGTGTTACTGCTCAATCAGTTTATCCTGACCCAATGTGTACAGTTATTATTTGGTTAAGAAAAGCTCATTGAATGAAACATTGCTTTTTATGAGCAAAAGAAGCTAAGGATTTTCCAAGGGGATGATCCCAAAAGTAAGAGTCTCTGTGGGTCACAGAAATGCCAGCTTCAGCAATCAGTTCATCATCAAATTGATCTTCACACTATTGACAATTTAGATCAGATGTATCTGCTTCCCTCAGGATTGTCACAATGTATTGTAGAATGCTGAACAGTGTCTCTGACCTCTACCCACTAGATGGAAGAGTACCACCTCCCTTGAGTCATGACACAAACAATGTCTCCAGATTAATGGATACCTTCTGGAGAGCTGGATTGTGCCTACTTGAGAACTATTGCTATCAAGATCCCAAGAGAGCAGCGATATCAGGAAAAGATGGTTCCAACATTATGCACAAAATTGTGCACCACAAATCTGAATCTTCTATAACTCTGACTTCTCTGACATTCAAACTTTATATTTAATTGAAAACTTCTCCTTACATGTCTCTGAGAAATGTTATAGTGCACTAGGGACTACCCATCTTCAACATTACTTTTTTATGTTTCTAGATTTCAGTGAATATACCAAATAAGATGCATGGAATATTTTGTACTCTTCTTCCTGACCACCCATATACAGTCAATCTACAAAATTGGTCTGATGAGTTTTTCCCTCCAAATATCACTTGAAGATCTTTACTTCTCACCAAGTTCACCACCACTGCCATTTTTGTCTAAATTGATATGATTTCTTTCTTGTGTGGCTCCACTATCAATTTTAGAAAGAATACACAGTTTTTTTCCAGCCTTCTTTGCAGCTAGTCCATGTACTTAAGAAGATGTTAGTTAGGTGTCTTCAGAGTTCTTACAATGTATTGTTTTCCTAATAGAAAATAAGAGATCCTTTAAGTGATTCCTAGAGCCAAAGGAATCATTCTGAAACTATGAGGAGACATTACAATAATCCTCAATGAGTATAACCTTATATAGTTAAACCATTAAATCTATGGCTCTAGTTCCCTATTTACCAAAAATCTCTTATATGAATGTTCTTATTTTCACTCTCCTAGGAGGCACTGATTTATTTAATTGATGAAAAATTATTACCTTTTACAGTCATATTATCTGGGAAATGGCCAGAAGTTGCAAGTTCTAGATCTTCCAAATAGTCGGATGAGGACACAGCATAAAGTTTTTAGAAGTTTACTTTTCCATTGGATATCACTCAACAACAGCATTCACTGTATTTTCTGTCACATCTCATAAAGACACTTATGGAAAATAACTTTTGGAACTGATTCAGAAAACTGCAAGGACTGTGGTACAGTGTCTTTAAAGTGAAGTATTTTGAGGGGGATCAATGGCAATACAATTTTTATTGTAATCATTTCTTAAGACAATTTAAATATTCACCATATATTTTGATAAGTCCTTGTATAAGAGTGTAATCCTCATTTGTGGAAGTCATTCTCTGTTCAATTGTATGTCTAGGCAGCATAGAAACTTTTCTGAATGACTGACTGTCTTTGTGAGCTTAAACATGTGTTCAAAGAGGAATCCTCGTTCTTTAATTTTTTCATCCATAAAACGAAGATTTATGATGACCTCTACTAATGTGGCCCTGAGGACAGTAGCTAGGGACTGAAACCAGTGCTTTTATAAATCAAGGGGCTGCGCGGCTCAAACTGACTTTACCTTTCCAGTGTCCTGGGAGTATTGCTCACCTGTTGTGCCACATAACGCAACTGGGCTACTTTGCCCAGCTTTCAGCTATCTCTCAACTGTCTTGTTTCTTGACCAATATGATATTTTTCACGTGGAGTTACTGAGTTCCAAACCTAGTCACCAGAAAACTGAACTAGAACGAATGGGTCTTTTAATCAGCTGTGATGACTCAGAGAGGAGACTTTGCAAAGGACAGCTACAACCTCAGGCTAAAGATTGGATGACAGGACACCCAGAGGTTTCCTAGTTTAATTTGTGAGGCTTTCCCTAGCAAGCACAGAATAAAAGTATTGCAGAGAGAAAAAGAAAGAAAATGCATGAAATTGGCTTGCAGGAGACTGTTGGTTTATCAACTGTTTCAGGAGATAGCTGGCATCACCTTTGCTTTGCCTCCAGCCTTCTGAAATTATTTTTAGCTATGGGTGAGAGGGATTCTTTCCTCCTTCCTTTCACATCTCATTCTGTGCTGGAAACCCATCAAGCATGTGGTCAGAGCCAAGAATTGCATTGGCACTGTTTCAGAATAAGATCCATGCCAAACTTCAGCCTCCTCTGAGGCATCTTGCTACAGGCCACTGAGAACAGCCCTCTGTGACTTAGAGAATGAGAAAAGCTAAGGCCTGGTGCATGGTTGTCTGATCCTATTAAAAACAATGTGAAGGGGAAGGAAAAATTTCCCATTTAGTATTTTTATCTTCTCTTAAGGAGTTTGGGGGAGAGTGCGGTTAGGGAAAGGCAAAGAGAAGGAGTGTGCTGTTTTCACACATGGAAAATGAAATTCATGGAGATATATGAATGAACAATATCTGTGGCATTCTTTTTCAAAGTGGGTTTTTTCTTTTTGTATTTAGTACAGTCTATCGGGTTGTACTATACAGATTGGACTCATAATATTTCTCCTGTTTTCAGCCTCATAAGCCCTAGGATTATGGGCATGCACCACCATGGCCAGTCTTAATCACTCTCAGTGCACCCTGGGTTTGGGGACTGCTCAGCATGCCGGGGATCGAGCCTTGGTCCCTCTGTCTGGCTAAGCAGCTGCTTTAAATCATTGAGCTGTCTAACCAGCCTCAATGGTATTCTTTTTTGAAGGACAATATTATATTTTTAAGCTTGAGTGAAAGTTTGCTATTATAGCT
This sequence comes from Ctenomys sociabilis, assembly GCA_004027165.1. Classification (NCBI taxonomy): domain Eukaryota; kingdom Metazoa; phylum Chordata; class Mammalia; order Rodentia; family Ctenomyidae; genus Ctenomys; species Ctenomys sociabilis. The sequence goes on from PVKA01019796.1 coordinate 35,986, forward strand.
GTTATATATAGCATTTATTCCATATAGTCCTCAAATATAATAAGTTGTGTTATAATATTTCTATCGAATAAATAATGTTTGGAGAAGCTGTGTTACATGTGCAGGTCATGCATGTTAAACATAGTGCCATAGATCTATGAAATGTGAAATAATTACTTACCAGTAAGAGCAGGTATAGTTCTTGTGCTCAGAACTTTCTATATATGATCTCAACCACTATAAGTGTTGGACAGTATTATGTCTAATTTACCAGTGAGAAAACTAAAAGCCTCAGAGCATAAGCAATTATTTAACTCTGAACAATGCATGGTGATAGATCTGGGTACAGTTTAGTTTTCAGTATGTAGAGAGCAAGTATTCCAGTAAGCAAACCATTTGCTAAAGAGGCTCTCTCTCTTCCAGTAAGCATGATTGGCCCCTTTGTCAAGATAAGTTGGCTGAGTGTGATTGTAGTTGCTTCTGCATTTTATAATCTATTCCATTGATCCTCATGTCTACTTTTTTCCAATACCATGCTGATTTTATCACAGTAGCTTTATAGGATAGTTTCAAATCAGGACTTGTGATGCCTCCTGCCTTGTCTTTGTTTCCCAGGATTGCCTTTGCTATTCTAGGTCTTTTCTGGTTCCAAATAAATTTTAGGAATGATTTCTCTAGGCCTGTGAGGTGTGTTGGTGGTATTTTGATAGGGATTGCATCAAATCTCTATAACAATTTTAGAAGTAGGCCATCTTCACAATGTTGGTTCTTTCTATCCAGGAGCAGGAAATATCTCCATTGTCTGAAATCCTACATTATCACTATTATGGACTACTGGGCTATATTGGATTATTTTGCTGAATTCATACACATACAATATTTTTCTTTTAACTCCTTTGCAGACTTTCTTTTTTAAAAATAATTTTATTGAGAAAGAAGTAGCAATGAGAAAGTTTCAAAACAAGTTAGAAGGACAGTTACAATAATTAATACATTGCATATTTTTGTCTAGTTGTTATACTAAAAGATGCAGACATGATATCTTGTCTAAACACTCTTAGTTCAAAATTTTCTTCTTATCGAACTAAGAGAAAGTAGCTGTATATCTATGCATACACACACACACACACACACACACACACACATATATATATATTTACTACAAAATGTTCCTTCATTTATATCCCCCTTTTTGTTTACTTTTTTCAGAGATATGTATTCCATTGCCATTCATACGTTGTAGGTTCGTGAATTCAGCAGAATAATCCAATAAACTCCAATGTTCCATAATAGTAGTAGATTATCTGGGAATGTCATAATTTATTGACTTGAGCCTTTCATGGCTCATCATTTTAATATGGCTTTACGTTTTAAGCTCATTTTCATACATTTCAGCTGGATGGTTAAGACCAAGATGAAGCAGGACCTATAAAACAAGAAATGTAAGTTTTGTATCTAACAGGGTTAGTCAAATCCCCTCAGGACTTACCCTGAAACCCAGTACCACAGTTTGTAGATCCTTTGTCATTGTCAGCCATGTGGATGAGTCATGGCCATTGCTTGATCAATTTGCTTTCTGTGAAAGCCTGAGAGAATGTTTTCTCTCCTGGTGACTCTCCTTAGGCACACTCAACATCACTGATCACTTTCTTCTGTGGCCTCATAATCTCCTTGATCAGAAAATTTGGGACATCACTGAGTCACAGAATGTTACAGTATAGGTTCTCTTATAACCTGAGTCCTCACTGGTCTTGAATGGTTATGGCCAAGATATTGACTATGTTTGTTGTCCTTATTTTTCCCTAATTTTTTGACCTGCAAACTTAAACTGTTAACATTTCAGAAGAGAAGCTTAACCTCAGTATTTGTCTGATTATCAAACACTTTAAATATAACATGGAACAGGATATTCCATCAATTGTTATACTAAACTTGAAATCCATACAGAATGTGAAAAAATTAAAAATTTGAAGTAAAGGGTTACAAATTTCTACACAGAGATTTAGAAATCTAAGCATATACAACATTGTAGCAGGACAGTCCTATGACATTTTTTCTTGTCTCTTGTTTTCATTTAATACCTTTTGTAAAAAAAACAAACATTTACTTGAGAGATAGTATATCAGCAATTCATATGACATTAGAAACTGTATGCTTTTAGAAGATCAGAATGAGAGGAATTCCAAGCATGGTCCTAGTATTAAACATTGCTATCTTCAGTACAGTTGCTTAGTTCACAGGTATCAGCATATATAGTTAGTCAGAGTGAGAATCCTATCAACTAACTGATACTTTCAAAAACCTGATGGAGATTCTCAAGTTCATTGTCTTAACAATATTGTGTACATAAATATGGTTATGCTCCAGCCATGTTTCCTAGCTTTTGTCCTTGCCTTCTCTTCATTGTTTAATCCTTAAATTCTCCTTTTCTATTTGGTTGTGTGATATCTTTCAATTTTATTTCTTCTTTTATGTTCTCACACTAGGGAGACTATGTGATATTTACACATATAGGTCTGGTTTATTTCATTGTGAATATATTCTCAAGTGGTATCCACTTAAATATAAAGGCTTTGAGTTAATCATTCTTTATAGTTTAGTAGTACTCCACATAATAAAATACCACATCCTTCTCATCCATTCTTCAGATGATGGGAATCTTGGTTGTTTCCAAGATTTGGCTATCACAAATCATGCTGCTATAAACATAGGGGCACATACATCACTATGATATGACATTTTCAGTTCCTCTGGTTAAATTCCCAGAAGAGGAATAGCTGATTTGAATGGGATTTCCAGTCCTAGTTTTTTAAGGCGTCTCCACATTGATTTCTACAATGGTTGTACCAGTCTACATGCCCACCAGCAGTGGAGATGGGTTCCTTTTTCCCTACAGCCTCTCCAACATCTGCTGTTGGTTAAATTCTTTAGCCATTTTTTTTTTAGGGTGCAATGGTATCTCAGTGTTAGATTGAAATAGACTGGCACAGTGGATTAGGAAAGAAAACCCAATATTTTGCTGTGCATAAGAAACACACTTAGCTCATAAAGAAATTCATAGGCTGAAAATCAAAGGATGGAAGATAGTACATTCCCCAGCACCTAAGAAAAGGGCAGGGGTAACAATCTTGTTTTCAGACAATCTCAACTTCAAACCAATAATGATGAAATGAAATGAAGAAGGCCACTATATATGGGTTAGGGGAAAAATTCAAGAGAAACAGGTAACAGTTATAAACATGTACTCACCATATACAGGAGCAACCAACTATATAAGACAAACCTTAATAGACATGAAAAATCTAATATCTATGACCACAATTTTAACAGGACACCTTAACATCCCTTTATGGCAAAAAAATATGACAACCAGACAAAAAAATTAGCAAAGAAGAATCAGAACTGAACCAGAGCTTGGAGCAAATGGACTTGGTGGACATATACAGAGTTCCACACAAACACAGCTGAATACACATTTTTTTCAGCTGCACATGGATCTTTTTCTAAAATAGACCACACACTAGTCCAAAGGCAATGCTTAAGTATATGCAAGAAAACAGAAATTATCCCATGCATATTATCTGACCAGAGTGCAATGAAACTGGAAATAAACAACAAAAGAAAATAGCAAAAGCACCTAAATATATAGAAATTAAACAACATTTCAGCAATCAATGGGTCACAGATGAAATGAAACAAGAAATTCAACAATATCTGAAATTCAATGAGAATTCAACTAGAACTTATCGGAATGAAAGTAAATCTTAGAGGGAGTTTCATAGTTCTGAAGTCACACATTAGGAAAACAGAATGGGAACAAATAAAATCTCAAATGATGCAACTCTGAAATCTTGAAAATGGGAAGAAATCATAAATTCAATCAATTTAGATGAAGAAAACAGTTCAAAGAATCCACAAATCAAAAAGTTGGTTATTTGAAAGACTAAATAAAGTTGATAAGCCCCTAGCTAACCTCATCAAAAAGAGGAAAGAAAAAATTCAAATACAAGTAATAAGAAATGAAAAGGGTGCAATCACCACAGACCCTGTGGAAATTCAGAAGATTATCAAGAGCTACTTTGAGAATCTTTACTCTCAAGGAAGAGAAGACACAAATGAAATGGACAGATTTCTCAAAAGGTACAAATTACCAAAACTCAATCAAGAAGATATAATAACTCTCAATAACCCAATAACAGCCAATGAAATCTGAAATGTAATAAAAAGACAGCTGACAAAAGTCCAAATCCTGATGGATTCACAGCTGAATTCTGCATGAAATTTACAGAAGGCATAATCCCTACAATCCTCAAATTATTCAATGAAATTGAAAAGGAAGTAGTTTTCCCAAAATCATTCTTGTATTTTACTGGTACCAAAACCAGAGAAAGACGCACCTAAAAAAGAGAACTACAAGCCAATCTCCTTCGTGAACATAGATGCAAAAATCTTCAATAAAATCCTAGCCAATAGAATACAGCTAATCATCAAGAAGATCATATACCATGACCAGGTAGGATTCATCCCAGGGAAGCAAGGATTGTTTAATATTTGAAAATCTATTAATGTAATACTCTAGACCAATAGAGTGAAATCTAAAATCCACATGATCATCTCAATTCATGCAGAAAAGGCTTTTGACAAAGTCCAACCCTCATTCATGTTCAAAGTCCTATAGGAAATTGCAATAGAAGGCCTCTACTTCAATCTGATAAAAGCCATCTATGACAAACCAACAGGCTTTCTCAGAGCAAATTTGTCAAACAATGGCCATGACTCATCCACATGGCCAACGTGGACAAAGACCTGCAAACTTCAGTACAGAGTTACAGGTTAAATCCTAAGGGTACTTGACTGACCTTATCAGATACAAAAGTTACATTTCTTCTTATATAGGTCTTACTTTATCTTGGTCTTAACCATCCAGCAGAAATTATAAAAACAAGGTATGTAAAGTAAAGCCATATTAATATGCTGAGCTGTGAAAGGTTCAAGTCACCAACTTCTGTGGATAACCCACTACTATTGTGAACTGTTGGACTGTGTTGGATTGCTTTGCTGAATTCATGAACCTATAGTGTTTAGAAGCCAATGGACTACCCATCTCTGACAGGACTAAGCAAGAAAAGGGGATATTAAGGAAGGACCATTTTGTATCTGTATATGCAGAATAGTTAGGATAGATATACAAGTACTTTTACTTAATTCAATGAGAAGAAAGATTTGTACTAATAGTGCTTGGACAGGATATCATATATGTATCTTGTGCTATGAATAACCACTAAGAAGATAACAATATATAGTGTATTAATTATTGAGACTGTCCTATTAATCAGTTTTGAAACTGTCTCATTGCTATTTGTTTCTGAATAAGAAAAAATATATATACATATATATAAAACCCTGAACAAGGTATGAATCATGTGATAGTCTGTTTCCTCATCCATAAAAGGAAGAAAATAGTACCTCTTTT